>JAAAKG020212031.1:0-22485 GCA_010014905.2 Druon quercuslanigerum | reverse complement strand
AGCAATAATCCACCCCAAACCAAACCTCATCAATGTAGGAAAGTTGAAAGAATAATTAATATATAATCTAGCACAAGCATAATAACAATAGTATATATATTTGACACTTTTTCCCTAGACTAGGAGAAAATCGTGGGGTCTAGGGAAAATTCTGAGGCTGGCTTCGGATTCAGCGGCTCAAAATTCATAAGGTTAGCCTAGCCAATTGTAAAGTTCAAAATAATTTTTTTTGGGCATGTGAAATGAAAGGAAAATTGTTCTATTTACGATTAGGCAAATCCAAAGAAATGTTGTTACTCAAGAACTCGATTAAGGTAACCGTCCCAGTCAAGGATGCAATGTAATTTTTAAAAAATCACAGAATTTCGCTTGCTTTTAATGTATTCCAAGTAATTCAAAAGAATTTAAACGAATACAAGGTATTCAAAGGAATTATATGTGAATTCAGAATAACTGTGAATAATATACTAAACCAGAAAATCTTAATTACAAAACTGGTCAACGCGACGATTTGCCGTGTCTGCATGTAAAATTTCTCGTTATTCTCTGAATTTCTTAACGTCCTGGAATTAAATTCTTTAAATTCTTAGAAGTCCTTAAATTTTAAAAATTTTATAAAACCTTCAAATGACTTAAATTGTCTGGATCACTTTAACGGAGCCTCGTGAATTTAGGAAATTCCACAAATTTCAGGAATGTGTAAAATTTCAATAATTCGGGAAATTCCAAAAACTTTCAAATGATGTTATGAATTCAGAGAATTTAAATTAACTAAAAATCAATTTTTAAAATAATTTTTCGAAATATAAGAGCACTGTAATAAAAATGAATTAAATTCTAGTTAAATATAATACTAATCATATAATATTGTCTCCTTGCAGAATTTATTTCCAAAATCGGAAAGGAAAATAATAAATGTACTCTACAACTTCAAAATAATGAAGCTGCTGATAAAGTTATTTTTTATGACCAAGGGTTTAATAATTTCTATCACAACACGGATCTTCTGGCTGGATGGGTCAAGCTAGTTCGCCACCAATTATCGAAAAACATTTTAAGTCTCCTCAAGGCTGGAAAGGGCATGAACATTAGCAAAATCATAATGAGCAACCTGAGTCTCATCGTAAAAAAAAATGGTGGCACTAAGTTCCATAAAATCATGTGAAAATTATGAAATATTTTATTTATAATTTACTACATTACTAATTTTTTGTTTTGAAAATAATAAAAAAGAAACCGCTGTGAAAAACTTCTCTTCTTCAGAGATCTCTCGTTTTTAAAGTAATTTAGGATCCTTGTGGTGGTGTCCTCTAGAACACTGGATTCAAATAATTGGCCAGGTTAGCACGACACAATCTTTTAAAGAAATTCTGCTCCTTACAGTATATTGAGATGGCATGGGTTAATCAAGAACACGAGATTAAACCAATACCCCAGGTCAATTCCAGGACGATACTAGGCCTATAAAGACTTTGAGGAGGTCTGGTATCTACAATACTTTCTCGAGAAGACTAGGTTTAACCAATTCCCCAGGCGTGGAAACCACATATTCTTTGGGGATGTTTGGCTTTTACAGTAATAAAATTTGCAATAGTTTTCCTGGAGTGCGTTTTTCTAGGATACAAGATTCAACCAGTACCTCAGGTGTTCAAATTACATTTTCGGGAAAGGATGGTTTTTAGAGTAGTTTAAGGTCCCTGGGGTGGAATCCTGGAAGACATGGGATTGCAAGAAATCCCCAGGTGTAAAGAGTATATCTACTTTGTGGAAGTCTGGTTTTTATAGTACTTTAAATTCCCTAGAGTGGATTCCTTGAGAACATTACATGAACAAAATGGTCCAGGTAAAAAAATTGCAAGGAAATCTTATTTTAACAGTACTTTCGGATCCTTAGCGTGGGTTTATTGAAGACATGAGAAGACGCTGTTTTTAACTAATCCTCAAGGTGTAAGGAACACATTTTCTTCAAATAAATCTGGTTTTACAGTACATTATGGTTTCCCGAATTGACTACTCGAGAAAACGAAATATAGCATCAACAATGCATTGAAGTCTCTAAAGTGGATTTCCCGAGAACACAAAACTGAACCAATGATCTAGCTATAAAAAACACATCTTTTAAGTTAAAGCCTAGTTTTTTGCAACGCTATACGTCGTCTGGAGTGGGTTTCTTGCAGATACAATATTAAACCTATGGTACTGGTCATTGGGGAGTTCTTGTTTTCACAGAACTTGAAGTCCTTGAACTGCGTCCTTGAGGACACAAGATCAAACGTATATTAATACCTAAAAAATAGATTCAATTTAACACTGTAGAGGGTCCCTAAATTAAGACTTCCCCAAGAATATATTTTTTTTACACCTGAGCTATTAGTTTAATTTCGTGTCCTTGAGATACCCACTTCAAGAACCTTGGCGTACTATAAAAACTAGAATTTCGGGAAGAATTGATTTTTTTACACCTGGCCTATTTCTTAAATATCACTTCTTGAAGAAATCTGTTCCACATTACATAAAGTATTGTAAAAATCAAACTTTCTTAATAATGGTGTTTTCTATTGCATCTGGATCATGTACTCAATAACGTAGCCTCGAAGATTCCACTGAATGAACTTACAATACTGTAAGAATGAGACTTCCCCGAAGAATTTTTCTGTACACCTGGTCCATTGGTTCTATATTTTATCCTAAATAAATCCACTACCTAAACCTTAAATTAATTTAAAAACTATATTTACTAAAAGAAGATGTGTTTTAAAACCTGGTCGATTAGGTTAATATCGTGTCCTCAAATAACTAACTCCTGGTACCTTGAAGTACTGTAACAATCAGGCTTTCCTAGAGAAAACGTGTTTTTTGCATCTGGATCATGGGTTTAATATTGTGTCCTCGAGGTATCCACTCAGGCAACTTGCAGTACTGTAAGAACCAGACTTCCCCAAAGAAAAGGACTTTATCACACCTGATCCATTAGATTGATATCGTTTAGTTAAAAAACTCACTCTAGGTAGCTTAAAGTAATGCAAAAAACAAAATTCTTTAAAGTAGGTTTGTTTTTCACACCTAGACTATAGGTTTAATACTGTGTTTTAATGAAATCTACTCAGGGCGACCAGTCCTCCTATTATTATGCTCCACGGAATAGTGTTGAGGTCCGTTTGTAAGACTCCTTATTCGTGTGATTCCAACTCAACCACAAAGATGTCATTTCGCATACTTGGTGCAACATAGCTGCTGATAATATTGTCCCTAATTATTTTGCTAGAATTATATTTAAGACAGTTGCGAACGAAGCGGTTCACACACAGAAAAAAGAAAGTGTGAATTAAACACTAATATCAGATTATCCTTTACATGTAACAAACATTTTCAATTATCCCTATGACTAAAGGTAATGGTCGCCTGTGATTTAGAGCTCAAAGTGTCGACCACTTGGGGTAGGAAGTAACGCCTACTCTGAGTAAAAAATGCAGATCAAAATAACTCGACAATTCATACCCTCAGGCCAAAAGATATTCGAATCATAATCAAGGTAAAGTCAGCACTGTTCTAGTTCTAACTGCAACAGAATTGATCCTTAGTATTCCACTGTAAGTTTCAACATATTCTGAAACCATAGTAATTGATCAAATCTTTTCCACTCAGGATCTTAGTTCCAGTTTCGACACAAATATACTCTCCTGGTTTTTTAGTTGAATGTGTGATACTGATATCATCATGTTACTTAAAGTCAATCCCGGTATCCGTGAGGCGTTGTTCACAGATATCTAGCTCCTTCTAGAGAAATCGATATTCGACTTAATTTACACCACTTTGTGATAATAAGAGAACTTCGAGAGAAAGCTCGTTCTGCTGTGACGGATGCAGCTTGGATTGATAGTAAATCACGAGTCATTCTAGCCAGAGCTGGTTATAAACTTTCGTTTCGTTACTACTATTCTAAAATTTTCACATCCGTGGCCGCCCTTTTTGCAGTAAATACAGGTCGATTCCATGTTTCCCTTGGTTTCTGTCAGTCGCTATAGATACCCGAGACGTTTGAGGTTCCTCATTGTCAAAAAAGGGGTTGACATCTTAAACATCGACTCTCGTAGAGTCGGCAAGGTCTGGGTGGTGCTTCCGTGGTCCACTTGAACCTATTGAGAAAATAAATTTTTTTAAAAATAATGAAGAACTGCCTTTCTCAAAAACCTCATAATAAAAACGCATATTAGAAATCAATTTAGAAGTGGCGTTTCAAACACTTCCACATAGTGAGCTGCCATTTCTCTTCCCCAGGTGATCTTATCAAATCTCTTAATTTTGTTCCTTGTATCCAGAATTAAAATAGCACAATAGATCAAGTAACTTTCATCATAGTGCTTTAAGATTTTGTATCGAGATGCCGGGACAGCGTTTATGATCTGTTGATTTACCGGGTTTTCCTAAATCTTCTTCCTTAATTATTTTAATTCTTCATCCAGTTAGTCGATTAACATGCTGAATCCAAGCACAAAGTAAGGTAGGGTAACATACTTGTCACTACTGAAAAGCTTGGCGAGAACTTGAAAATGTCCTAAAATCTTGCAGATCTCTTCAAGAATCAACCATTTATTCTCAGTGAAAAGCAAATGGTTCAAACTTTTGGCATTCTGACAAAACAAAACTAATGGCTTCTTTATTTTAAGCATTAACTGAATCATTTCGCAGAGTTCCACCTGGTACTGTCGTCCGTGATTGGACATCTAAAACCGACGTCGCAACATTCGCAACAGCTCTTTAATTTATTTTTCTATTGTTCGGAGTTTCTCAATTTATAGAACAGTGTTCTCAGTTTTTTAAGTGAAGAATTACAACTATCGACCTGTTCTTTGATACCACTGGCTATTTTCAGGTTTTCAATGTCTGTATCATCGCTAACTCTTTCTTTGAGATTTTTTATCCATTTCCATACTTCCGTGATTTTCTTCTTCTTCCTCGATACTACAATCTTCAAGCTTCAGTTCTTTCAGCATATCCTGTGCTGAGAAGTTCGGAATATGGTCATAAAAGTCGAAAATTATCAAGAAAGACAATTGTCTCACAAACGTTATATTTTCAAAAGCATTGCATACTGTGATACCTTCAACCTTTTCTTATGAACTTTGTAAAAAGCTGAAGCGATGTCTTTGTCTGTATGATCACCATTTGAAGGACAGGAGTCAATAAGGAGCGATTGCAAAACCCAATCATCAGCAACAAAATGCAAGGTGGTTATGCCAGGATAAAAACGACCTCTAATTGAAGTCCAGCTGTCGAGCTTGTACGAATTTTTCCATTTTTTGTTTTGCACGATGCGCATCACGGACTCTTGCATATCGATAAATCGTTTTCCTATCAGAGCTTTAAATTCGTTACGTTTGGGCACTTTTAAAAGTGGATTTATGTAATGGAAATAATCTTGGGTTTCAGGTTTAGGGAATACAAATTGGAGAATCTCAAACTATAAATGGAGTAGCCGTTAGTTTTTTTGGTAACAAATTTTTAATTGTTTCGGGTGGTGCAAACACCACGAAAAAATGATTACTGCAGGACAGGTCCGATTGGATGGTTCGCGGCATCATGTTAATAATTACAATCTACCTTTTAAACCGCATTCAACCTGCAAACTTGGATTTAGCTTTGAAAATAAATAAAATTAGTAGCAGGGCTTTTCGACAAATTTTTTTCTTTGTATTTACATATGAATTAGTTAACAAATTACTAAATACAAAAAGTATGAATTTATTTACTAATTAAAAAGTAAAAATTTAACTGTAAATTAGTGAAAAATAACTCATTCACAGTACTTCTCTAATTATTAATTTAGCAACCGTATAAAATTGTTAAGTGTTTAATTATTACTTAAATTAGCTGACTTTGCCTATGAATAATAAATTCTTTAAAAATTCAAGAGTACGGCCTGGAATGATAAATTTTATAGAGTTTAAAATTAAAATCCAAAAACTTAATTTCGCCATGGAGACTGAAATCTTAGAAAACGTTTTTTTCGAATTGGTAAAAAGTATTATAATTTTCGATGCTTGGCCAATCCAGAATTCTCGAGAGATAAATTTTAAAAGGTTGTAAATTATTCTAACAGTCTCGTTCGGAAAAAGACGTTAAATAAAAATTTTCAAAATATGTATCTGAATATAAAATCTCTGATGAATAAGATATGAATTATATGATTTTTAATTTCTAATAAATAAATGAGTTAAAGAAATTAAAGGTTATCTTTAAGTATCAACTCAGAAATAATATTCTATCATTTACTTGGAATATGAGTGTGTCTATATTCTATATTCTATACTATATTCTATATTCGACACTGCTGATTTACTATATTCTCAGTTTATGATTGCATTCCTCTACAGGGTAGTTTGAAAGTGTCAGGGGTGGTTTATGGAAAAGGGCTTGATGTTTTCTGATGACCAGAAGATATTCAAAAAGTAATCAAATACTTTTTCTTACACATTATCAGCAGTTTTGTGTTAGAGATAATTTTTTTAATTCAAGAGATGTTTTTGGAAAATTGATTTTGGAGGCGCTGGAGAGCCTAAAATGAGCCTTAAATTCTAATGTACTCAATTTTAAGATTAGTGCATATTTAGTGCACTTTATCAAAACTTCTGAGTTTCGTAATTATCTTGAAACTGCGTCATTATTTAAACAATACTGTAGATAATTTTTCGGTAAAAAACTGGGTCAATTATATTGAAATAAGTGTTATACAAACCGTAAATGAGTATCAGTCTGCTGCAAATCCCTGTGATCAATCCTAAAGCTCAAATTTATTACCGCAGGGTTTCTTTAATTAGGAAAAAAGACACTTTATAAACAAGGCAATAAATACAGTCAAATCTGAATTTAGTGAATCTGGATTTAGTGCTTCCGAGAATTGACGCGCGGTGGGGATTATGAGTGGTGCTGCGGGAGGATGTGCGGTGCTCACTCAGGCGTGATAAAACAGAAAGAGAACCAGGAGAGGTACAAGAAAGTTCCGGGACTCTGAATTTATAGTCACGGTTAGCTCCCGAACTGACAATATCTAATTGTACTAGTTTCCTCTGTTTCCAAACAAATGAATTTCCCTTTTACTGCATTGCTCTTTGCCGGATTTGGATTTCTAAATTTTCTTCGTGAGTATAAACTGACTTGAAGTAATTTAGAGAAATCATTATATTCAGAGAACTCAAAGAATTAAAGTATTTCAGAGAATTTAGAAGAATAAAGAATTTAGAGGAATAAAGAAAATTCGAGGATTTCATAGAATTACAATATTTCAAAGAATTCACCAAATTTAAGCAATTTAACATATATATAGATAATTCCGCTTGCGGGCAAATAATTTTTTTAGAATTCTCTGATTTCCTTGAATCCTCGAAATTTCTTAAAATAAAGTTAAATTACCTCAATTCTATAATTTTTTTCCATTTTTCTGAATTCCTTTAATTCTTCTGAATTGTTCACAAATGTGTGAATTCAGGAAATTCCACAATTTCCAGAAATTCCAAGAATTAAAAAAATTCAAAAGATCACAAAAGAATAAAGTGAATTCAGGGTATAGAACTTATATCCAATTCTAATAATTTCATATTGTCTTCTTGAAGAATTGAGTGCACAGAGCCAGAATGATAATAGTAAAGGTACTTCACAATACGAAAATAAGGAAGCTGATAAAAATAAATCTATTCATGAGAAAGTTTATGATAATTTTTTTCCTCCAAGAGTAATTGCGACTACGAAGTTACTTCATAATCCACCAGCTATTATTGAGGATCATGCTGACAACCTTCATCAGAAAAATGAACATCCTCCAAACCAACAACCCGGTTCCTCTGGCTTAAAAGAGGAAGCTAGTTCACCAAAAATTGTCGAACGTCATATTGACAGCCGTTATACAGAGCAGCAAAATCATGGCAAACAACCTAAGTCTTATCGTAAAAAAAGAGGATGGCACTAAATGTAATGAAATGAAATAAACCATTTTTATCCTCTCTTCAGAATCTAAAAAGCCTTTTTAAATAAAAGGCAAAAGCATGGACAACTGTAATTTGGTGATTGTGAATTCTCTTTCGTTAAAGCTCTTTGGGCTTTAAAGAACCGATTCTCGTCACTTATTTTGCGTTTCCTACTCGATGTTGCCTAAAATTTGAACTTTTATATATTACGTTCAACACTATTATTTTAAAAATATTTACCCGTTACTTTACACAAATTTTTATTTTCAGTTACCATGAAAAATGTATCATTTCTAAAAGTTTATAGTATTACAATTCATAGTATGCATTGGTATTGAAACATATGTATTTTCATTGTCTTGTTCTTATAATTAAAAAAGAGCGCAATCTATACAAAAATTCATTTAACATTTTATTGCGACTTACCTCGTTTCTTCATGGGATTAATTTGTTTGCTTTTAATGCTATTTTTCACGATTTATACTAAAAATACGCATTCTAGCGTAAAGTTATTTAGCTTCTGCCTTTTTTTTCAAAAATGTAATTCTTAATATTTTTTTATAAAAAGAATTTATAACAAAACTTGTAGATATTTTTTGGTTAAACCACTTTTGACTTTTTTTCTTCTCTTATGTCGTCGTTTTTACAAAAATTTAATTTTTTTCCCTCATTTTTTACGAATAGAAAAAAATTTGCTCATCCTATCTGAAAATTATTAATACAAAATTTGAAGATCCTTTCTGGTTGAACATTTTTTGTATATTAATCTTTTTTAGTACACTGTCTGGTCTTTGAAAAACTAATTTTCAAAATTTTTAAAGTTATTTTTTACAATTTAAGCAAAAATTGTTTACAAAAAGTGGTTTATAACAAATTTGTAGATCCTTTTTAGGTGCACAATTGTCGACCATTTATCTTTTCTTTATCTTGCATGGTTTGACAGCAAAATTAAATTTTTCATCTTTCCTCGACAAATTCTCGATTTTTTAAAAAAATTCAAAAAGTTGTTATGATAATCCTTTAGGGTTTTAAAAAATCAACGTTTTTCTATTTTTGACTTTTTTATTTCTTGCGTTTTTTTGTCTTAAAATTTAAATTTTCGATTGGTTTTTTTTCTCCTAATTCTGTAATTCTTATGAAAATCGCCTCATTTAAAGTTTCTCTCAACTATCTAGAGCAAGTTGCGCCATAAAAAGGGTTTCTACCTTGTTGGGTAAAAAAAATCGATTTTTTCTTTTTGCTTTATCGGATAGATATGTTTCAAGAATGTACTTGCAAAATCTCAAGTCAAAATATCATCAATCTTGAAAGTTATTAGCCGTTTCGTGGATGCGTGTCAAGCGAGCTGGACCGCATTTTCAATATATAACAAAAATTTAAACGCGTTTTTCTCAAAACTACGTTTTTCGTAATTGTAGAAGTCCTACAAGGCGCAAAATTTAAGCAATCGCTATTAAAGTTTTTCTCTACATATTCTCAGAAAGTGTCTCCATTGTTATGACTATAATCGTCAAAAATATTAAACATTGTTTGTTTCAAAAAATAATTTGTAACAAAAAAAACGTGAAAAAATCATTTTTTTTCAAAATCTCATCACTTTCTCGTTTTTCATTTTTGTTCGCGTTTTTAGTCATAACAATGCGGAATAGTATATAAAATAAGAAAGTGTTCAATTTTTTTCTTTCCGATCATTTCTATGGACGATAGGACTTCCACAATCGGGACAACTGGCCGCCGACCTCCAGCCATTGTTCAGTGCCCACCTCCCCCCCCCCCTTTCATTTAACGACCCAAACATAATTTTACGTGTCCAATAAACATAACTTCACCAGTGTGCATAAATTTCAACCTCCTATCTTTTATACTTTCCTCAACAAAAAAATTGCGAAAAAAACACCAGGATTTCGGGCCAACAATGTATAAACCCCCCTTAAGCCATTCTTGAGATGCACGGTTCGCCTATTAGACCAAATGAGAATCTTTCTGCGGTTCTGGAATCTATTGCCAATTCACTTGTGGCTCCCTTTGTAAAAGATAATCTTCTGAATATTTATCCTATTCGAAAATCCTCGATATCCAATCAGCTACTAGCACCCATCATCGTTACCAAGTCAGGCAGGCAGTTAGTAAGAAATAACATAATGAAAAAAAATATCTGTGAAATGCAGGAGGAAAGATCTTTCATTTTAAGGATTATGGCACTACCACGATTCAATTTCACCTGCTACAACTCATAGAACAATTCCATGAGGAACTTGAGATTAATTGTATAGAGTGAGGGTTAATGTTGTATTTTGGATACGCTAGTTGTTCTAACACCATCCCATTATTCACAGCTCCTAATTAACATCCAATAACTCTGGCTTATTTTTCAAAGATATCACGCCGGAAACACTTTTGGAAAAAATCAAACTTGCCCTTCCAATTATAATAATAATACACATCATGCTTAGTTATAAGGAAAAAGGCTCTTAATTGCCTAACTCACAACATTTTTAACCTACTTCCACGAAAGACTTCCGGCCAATTTGGATGTTATGCGCATTTTTGAAAACACTAAAAAAAATTTTACTAGCCACTTGCCGAATTTCTCCAAACACTTATGGCCATTGATTCGAGGCAATCTGTTTTCGGGTGAAAAAAGCAATCTTGCTGTTGTCTTGTTTGAATTTCCAAAAGTTTTTGATATTACCCACAAGCTACTCCTACAGAAGTTGATATCTTTTAACGTGTCATGCTCTTTCATCAAATGTGTTCAGTCCTAACTCTACGATGATTACTACCCTTAGTATTTACTACCCTTAGTATACCCTCGGTATTTTTTCACAATCAACATAAAATCGCTAGACCTAATACTTTTGCTCTGGTCTTTCTTATTTAACTTCTAGTGGCTCAATTCCTATTTTAACAACGATAGAGCAGGTGAGGGTGTGCTGCTTGCAAAAAAAAAATAAATTTAGTTGTGCCAGAATTAATTTATCTTCTGTTATAGAGACAGTTCCATCCATAAACATAGTCGGTGCAAAAATCTATTCTTCAATATTTTCCATAGTAACTATTGTAATTACATCCCCCTAGGCATATCGGTACAGCTTTTTAAAAGGATATTAATAGCACTTATTGCTATTCGTGCACTTTCTGAGAATAAGATCATTATTTTGGGAGACTTAAATGTTCTCAACTTTATAAATCATGTTCCAGATAACAAATTTGAAAGTAAATCAGCATTGCTTACATTGTTCTCTGAATTTTTGGAACTTTTGCAATTTAATTGTATTGAAAACTGTAATCAACGTTATTTAGATCTTATATTTTCGAACATAGAACTCGATATTAGTGAAGTTATTGAACCGATTCTGCCTGAGGATACGTATCACCCCTCTCTAAAAGTAGTTTTTTACATGCATAAAGGTTGACCCGAAAAAAATTTCAGTACCAATACCAAATCTTTCAGGTATAACTTTAAACGTGCCTATTATGTTAAACTCTACCAAGGTCTCATTGATATTGAGTGGTCACCTTTAATTGCGCGTGAAACGCCCGACCAAGCCTGCTCTTATCTCTACAGTTATATATATGACATATTAGACAATACTATTCAGGTTCTCGAAATAAATCCATTGTTTGTTCCCCGTGACAATTCGATGCAGAAAAGATTTCCTTTCGAACCGTTCAAGTAGCATTTCACAAATGGTTTTTCAATTTTCCATTTGTCTATCGTTCAGTTGGTGTGGTACCCATTTTCTATACTTTTGGAATTTTCCCATGGCCTTTAAAAGTTAGCCAGTTGCTCCTCGGGTCATATTTAGTATTTGTGCTGATTTTTGTTGCAATTGGGTTGGGTCTTCATCCAAGAACTCCTGCAATTCGTTGTCTTCGAACTTTTTCGCTGCACCAGGATGTTCATTGTCTGTTAAATCGAAGTCTCCAATTGTAAATTGACGAAACCATGTCTCACATGTTTTAATCACTGGAGCATGTCCACCATTAGTTTCTACCAGCAATCGATGAGCTTCAACTGCTTTTTTCTTTTGATGAAATAAGAAAAGCAACGAATTCCGCAAATACGATTTACTTGGAACGAAACTCGACATATTCACTGAGGTAAACAACTATGATGCTATTATTTTGGCAGAATGACATTGTGTATTTTTAAAGGTTATTGTCCATAGAAAAATATCACACAGATGCCAAATCATAGAAATGTATACATATCTCTAGCGACATCTATGAGTAAAACAGGCAAACTTTAACTAACACCCCTGGTATAGGGATTCAACTGTTACTTCGTGTACTTATGGTAGGCAACATGTACGTCTAGTTGAAGATAATATTAAAATATAGAATAGTACTATCGCTACCAAACAAACATACTGCTGTACTAGATATGTGACCGTCGTTGAGAGAGAGAATTGAGAGAATTGAGAGATGCCAAAGGCTCTTTTTAAAGCATTTAGGATGGAAAGAGGATTCAGGTTTGGTCACTTGAAGACAGACGCACGTTTTCAAGTATTATGATACTCTTTAAAATATTGTATGGATTAATTGAATGTCCTGAATTCCTGGAACTCATATCTTTGCATGAGCCAAAATACTGTACTAGAGTTTCGAAAATGTTTTACCTCAAAAAGAAACAGTCTCGCAACTCTCCGCTTTTCAAAATGTGCAGTAACACCAATATGCTTGTTCTTGAATCAATCGACAATAATGTTGATCTTTTCTTTATGTCACTTGAAGAATTTACTAGTGCTGTTCATAAATTTATTGTTTGTAGCCCTATTATTAGTTCTTTGAACTGTTGGGCTTACTCATTTTCAAATAAATAAATAAATAAAGAACAAACCTTTCCTTAAATTAGCAATCTTTGGTCAAACTTATCATCAGAGAAAATACCAAACGTTATCGAAGCTGGTAACATTACTTTAGCTGTCCCCACCTCATCTCTTAGCATAGGATGCATATAACATAGGATCCATATGAGAAACGCTATATTGTAATTAATGCATATTTTTATTTTTTATTATTGCATCAATGAAATAATTGGTGTGCACGTGACCATACTAAGAATATTCTTACACTTAATTGGATGAATGTGGTTGAGATTCAAATCCTGGAGGTTGGGCAACTTGTACATTATTTTGAAAAAGTCCTCTTGGTCTTCCTGGTACAGGCCGATAAATCTGGTGAGGTTGATTAATCGGAGGGACATTATTATCATTATTATTATTATTTGGAGGTACAAACACGAATCCTGCCGGAACTCTATGAGCAATTGGTCGAATAACAGATGTTCGGACTTCCATCAGGGGAGGAGGCAGTTGCTCTTCTCTAGAGGGGGAAGCTGGCTGGGTTTCTCTGGCAGTTTCGGTCGATTGTTCTTCTCTTGGAGAAGGAGGTTTTCTTCTTCTCATTAGTGGTAACTTGTGCTGGGAACTCAATTCTGAAATTTAAAAAAAGCAACTGTCAAAATCGCAAACTTTGAATTTATCTAAACCAGTGATGCTTATTTTATTTTTTTAAAGTTACGGTCATATCATACAAGAAGGTACTAGTTAACGTTATCTTTACCCATTCAAAATGCGACTTTTCTAGTTTCTTTTCTTAATAGGTTAACTCACGCTTCGCGCCCGGATATTTGGCCTTTGCACTCGGAATGCTAAATAATGCTAAAACTGGGAATGTCAAAAAATTATTGAAACAAAAATTTTATATATTTTAAAGATCTGGCAATACATAATTTTATAATTGTACCGACTCTGCTTACGGTAGCGCGACATGGATTTATAAAAAAAAAAGATAAGATTAAATGTCGAATTTTGGGAAAACCTAATACTTTCTTAATATTAAATGATGAGGATGTAATAAATTATAACAAATTTCAATCTCTTCTTGGTAAACGACTTTTGTCTATCAATGTTTTGTCGTGCCTTTTGTCGTTTTACCATAAATGTTTCATTTTTATTTTTAATTTTATTTTTTACAATTAAAACTAAAACTACACGTCCTATCCAAAAGTGATTATTATTTTTTATTTTCAATTTTATTTTTCACGATTTAAATACAAATTACGCATCTTATTTAAAAATGATTAATAAAAAATTTAAATCTCTTTTTTGTGTATAACTTTATTCTATTCACTTTTGTCTATTCACAAAAGCTACGCATCTCATCAAAAAGTATTTATTTAAGAAAGTGTGTAGACCTTTTTTGAATGTATAAGTTTTTTCTCTTTATATTTTTTGTATCTTCTATAGTCTAAACGCAAAATAGAATGTTTGATTTTTAATGATTTTTTTTGCAATCAAGGTCACAGCGCTTTGTATGGGAACACATGCCCAAAAGGACGTTTCGTCCAAAAAAAAGTACATTGGACCAATCGCGATCAACATTTACCAATGCCCATGCCAAGCTTTTTTTCCATGTCAACCTCTGCGAACAGTTACAGTTGGCTTGACTGTGATCAAAAGTTGGCCCGTCCGGCGACTTCATATTTGCCCGTGACATTGTTTGAACATAACCTACTTCCTTTTGATAGATCTGCAGGGTGTCTAGCGGATTAGGAAATCAGGAGGAACTGGCAAAACCCCGGGAATCTTATTTGACCATGAGAAAACCGGGTAAAACCCGAGAATCTATTTAGGGCCGAGAATTTAGTTTATCCTATCGAAAAATCGATTTTTTTCAAGTTGTCTTTTTATTATATTTCTACATTGTCTGCAGTCACTCGACTGTGGTCAAAAGTTGGCCCGCCCGGCGACTTCATATTTGTCCGTGACATTGGTTTAACATAACCTACATCCTTTTGATAGATCTGCAGGGTGTCTAGCGGATCAGGAAATCAGGAGGAAACGACAAAACCCCGGGAATCTTATTTGACCATGAGAAAACCGGGTAAAACCCGGGGATTTTATTTAGGGCCGCGATTTTAGTTTAACCTATCGAAAAATCGATTTTTTCTACGTTGTATTTTTGTATTCAATTTCTATATTGTCTACAGTCGCTTGACTGTAGTCAAAAGTTGGCCCGTCCGGCGACTTCACATTTGCCCGTAACGTCGGTTGAACATAACCTACTTTCTTTTGATAGACCTGCAGAGTGTCCACCGGACCGGGAAATCAGGAGGAACCGGGAAAACCCCGGGAATCTTATTTGACCATGAGAAAACCGGGTAAAACCCGGGAATTTTATTTAGGGCTGAGAGTTTAGTTTAACCTATCGAAAAATCGATTTTTTCTACGTTATATTTTTTTATTCAATTTCTATATTGTCTACAGTCGCTTGACTGTGGTCAAAAGTTGGCCCATCCGGCGACTTCACATTTGCCCGTAACATCGGTTGAACATAACCTACTTTCTTTTCATAGACTTGCAAGGCCTCTAGCGGACTAAGAAATCAGGAGAAACCGGGAAAACCTCGGATATGTTTTTTGACCATAAAAAAACCGGGTAAAACCCGGTAATTTTATTGAGGAGCGGGAATTTTGTTTATTCCATCGAAAAATCGATTTTTCTAATAAGAAGGTATTGCTTTATGTAAAATTTGACCTAATCGGTTTCCAGTACAACTAAAAGTACCAATAAGTAAAGTACAAAGAAAAGTACGAGTTCGTCAACCAGATGCAATGATTAAATATTCAAAATGGTAAAGCATTTTCAAAATTTTTGAGACGATTTTTTTCAAGATTTGAAAATTCTGTACACCAAGTATTATTAAAGTTTAGTTTCTTAATGTTTTTCTATGTTGAAATCCCCTAAGTTTCATAGAGTAATACTATTTAAAGATACTCCAATATTATATAATAAAGAACAAAATCAAACAGACTGACCGAAAAAAACGAATTTTTCCGTCCACAGATGCCCCAATAATGCGTTTTTTCGTTAAATTTGTTTAAAAAATCATATTAAAATAAGCACGAATAATTTTTTTAAAATTTGTTTTTGAAAAACTTTTGAAAATAATTAAGAAATAATGAATTTTAATAAAATTAGCATAAAGCTCCTTATTAAAAAAAATTAAAATAAAAAAAATTCTTCTGTCAAAAAATTCCCAATTATTGAATTTGTTTATTTAATTTGTTTGTGCTTTGAACAATTATTCCTAATTAGATATTAACAGAATTTTTTAAACTATTTATTATTATTTTTAGCATTCTTCTTTTAGAATAAATTGCTGAGATTGCTAGGATAACTTCAAGTAATTTTTAATTTTGAAAACTAATTTTTGAAGAAAAGTTAAAAAGGTTCTAAAACATTTCAAAGTATGGCTAAAAGTATCGACATAAAATCTGGAAAAATTTTAGGCAATTTTTTAACAATAACTTTAAGAAATTATTAAAAAATATTTTAAAACATTTAAAGTTTTTTTTTGTCGAAAAATATATCAGAAAATTGTAAGGTAATATTTTTAGTTTTGAAAGTATTTCAAAATTAATTTAAAATTTAAAAAAAATTAAGCACAGTGTAGATTGCTTGAGATTCACAAAAAAACAGCGCATAAGCTTTTTAAGTATTTAATAAGGTTTTAAGTTAATGATAGACTTTCTTAAGATTCCTAGAAATTATTTTAAAAGCTTTTAAACAATTTAAAAATTTATAAAAATTCTTGTAAAAGAATATAGAAGATTTTAAAGCAATTTTAGGAATAATTGCAAAAATTTCAAAATATACTGAATCATTTTCTAAGTTTTGAAAGGAACAAAAATATTTTTAAACTTTGAAGAAGTTCAGGAAATGTATAAATTATTTTGATTATCTTTCAATCTTCCACAGGTTCCACATATGTTTTAACCTGAATCGAAGTACTCCTACAATTTTGTTAAATCTTGTAAAATAAAATGCTAAACTAGAAATTTTCTGTATTTGCTTCCGAAATATCTGAAATTTTCAAAAAAAATTTAACTTTTTCAAGAAACATAAAAAAAAGTATTTAAATTCTTTCTATGCACAACAAAAATTGGGATATTAGTTTTATAATGAAGGTAGTAAAACAGAGTCCATTCTATATAATTAAAAAAATTAGGTGGGGTAAACCACCCCTAAATATTTTTAAATGTGCTGAAAATGGCTAAATTTATAGAAAAAAATTGTTTTAAATATATTTTGCACTTGAGACAAAAATAAAGTTAAGTTTCGAAAAAAAAGTTTATTTAATAATGGTAGCTACCTCTAAACACCTTTTATTTTGTGTCTATGATAATATATACCTTTCATACGCAAAGACAATTGGGAAAATAGATTTAGAACGAAGATAGTAAAATAGTGTGCTCTCAAAACATGAATAAAAAACTTAGTTTTTAAATACGCTAAAAATTGCTAAATTAATAAGCAAAAAATGTTTTTAAAAATATATTTTGCACACTCATAAGAGAAAAATAATAAAAATATATATTTTTCACTCAGGAAAAAAAAGTTTTGTAATACAAGCTAGGGTTTCCGACTTGATCGTTATAGGAAGACTGGAGGGTCTGGTGGTGCTAAGTGAACGGTCAGCCGGATCCGACCGGGACCCGCAAACTTGTTGCATCCTCTTTGAATGACGGAAGACCGGTTCGTGAGGAACCGTAGTTCCTGGTGCAGTCGCGGGTTGGTTCGAGAGGAACCGTGGTCCTTGGTAGTGGGTCTGTTGGAGGGAAACCAAGGCCTGATGTGGTAATGGACGCTTAGTCGCGTTGCTTCTGATTCTGGGGTGTTGAAGGCAGCTGGGCTCAAACTCGCAGGTTGGTGTTGTTGACCCTCAAAAAAATGTCTAACTGGTCCATGCACGTCTGATGACAGGCGGCTACTGTGGTATCCGTCTGGCCCCGGAAGATGATAGGAGGTACCGCCCCGCGGTCAGCCCGTCCATGGTGAGCAGCTGGCAGATCTCTGCTACCAACGGACTCAGAGGCGAGAAAGCCTCGTCGTCGTCGATGATATCATCATCACCGTCTACCTCCTGGCGTAAACGTTTGCGAGGAGCGGGATGAGGAGGAGTAGATCGAACGAGTTTCAGGCGAGAGCCTGGTGGGATTAGGACCACCGAATGGACGATGGCCTTCGGTGTTTCAGAGGAAGCGGCAGAGGAGGTTTGTGGATGGACATCCTCTAGAGAGGAGGAGGCAAGGGCTGTCCGCAATGCCGCCAAGCGGCGGCGAGTTTACTTGCCGGGACGGAAGCGTTTGGACTTTGTCCCAGGCATTGGAAGGATAGGATACAGGAGTGAGAGAGAGGTTAATAGACAGAGAGAGACAAAGGGAGGGAGATTCACGGAGCCAATAAATGGCAGAACGACCGTTGGAAAACGTAGAGAAGAGCAAGGTCTACGGAGCCACGAGGAAGGCAGATCGACTTTGAGAAAAGAGAATAGAAGAGAGGTGCGGGAAGCCACGAAGGCGTACTGACCTCAGAAAGAGAGAGAGTGAAAGAGAGGTAACGAGTTCGAGGTTTGCGGGGCTAGAAAAGCATACCGACCTCTGCAATAAGTACAGGTTTCTAGGGTGACAGGGTTACAAGAGCATATCGACCTCTGAAGGAAGAATAGGCGAGAGAGAGAGAAAGAGATAGTGGTAGTTCGGCGGAGCTATGAAGAGCCTACATCTACTTTAGAGGAATTTGGAAGGGATGTTTTAAAAAAAAACTCTACAATTGATTTAAATTTTAGTTAACTCAACGCTCAGAAAAAAATGCTTACGAGAGCGCGACTCGTCAGGAGGTTAGTCCTGCTGACTGGTCGGAGCAAGAGTGCGTCCTTTCTGTCGAACGCACCGTCTTTTAAGATCCGCAAGGCGCAAGGCTGCCGCCCAGCGATTGGCGCAGAGCTGGCGAGAAAGGTGGAGGGGCGTTCCGGCCGCCTCGGCGTCCCCTTCTCTCGAAGATTTTTCACGCGCGCTGTTCACATCCGTAAGTGTGTCGTCACTTATCGCTACAGGCGGGTGAAATTGACAAATGTCGCGTGACAAACATTCGTTGATAGAAGAAAATTTACAAAAATAAAATGGTATATTTGAAGAAAAAATTCGGCTCGAAATTTAAAACTAGGATATAAAAGAAACGATCGAAATAAAATAAACGATATGTTTAGTAAAAGATAAAATAATAACAATAAAAGTTCAGAGGATGAAAAATAATTTGAATTCAAAATAGAAAATACAGAACAGAGATGTGCAAATAAACAATGAGATAAAGATGTTTGTTAAAAATTAAAAGTGTGAAGGTGTCTTAATTATCGAAACTTAAATAAACATACGCAAACTAAAAACGAGATCATAGCAAAGTTTTTAAACGATAAATTAAATGTATTATATTTGTAATATAAGAGTATGCGAGGTAAAAGTAGGCGATATTTAGACAATGTATGTAAAATGTCAATTAAAATATAGATTTAAATGCTACTGGATGCAAATATTTCGAACCCTCGGCTTAAAAGAAATTATTATGAAAAATAAATATATTCGAGTTGGCTGTCACTGGCCGGGTTTTCCTTCTCTCGGAAGAAAGAGAGAGAGAGAGAAAGAGAGCGATAGGCCGAAGGCCGATGCTTGCCTCAGCCTGGCGCCACGTGGACTTTTTTACTCTTTCTTCCGAGTGTAGTGACTCAGGGGGGAAGTGAGGTCGTTAAAGAGACATTAAAAGCAATTTAACCTTGAAGGTTTTCCCAGCTCGAGTTTATGTTTAGTAACCATGAGTGGGGATTCATTCCAGGCAAACTTCTTTTAACGGTTCTCATTCTAGGGAGCTATGGCGAACTATATCATTTGTTTGAACAAAAAAAAAATCTAATTAACGGGGGTAGCTATGGAGAAGATAGTTTTATAATGAAGGAAATAGAATAGAGCCCATCGAACATGAACAAAAAAAAAATCGAGAAAAAAGCCAGAGAAAATACGCGGTGCACACAAAAAAGGGGATGAAGGCAGTTATATATTTAAAAAAAAGAGCTTCAAAGAGGGTTACTACCCCTCAACTATTTTCACACCAAGAATCATAAAAATTGTTATAGTTATAGTTATAGAAACAGAATAAAAAAAAGTTACCACATTATTATAAAAAAAATTTTTTGGCGAAACACGTCAGCTTTATTTTCGTCACAAGTGTAAAATATATTTTTTTCACATTTTTTCTTTTGAATTTAAACATTTTAGCACTACTTAAAATACATGTAGAAGTGGTTTATCCCCTTTATTTATTTTTTTTTTTTTTTAGAAAATTACCTTATTTATCTTTCATCAAGAAGAAACAATTTTTTTTCTTTAAGTTATTTTTTTTACATTAGCGCTAAAATTTAATAAAATATATTTATTTTTTATTTGTTTAAAAAATAGATTAAGAATCAAAAAGTTTCTTTAAGGCTACCAAATCATTTTTTTAGGCGCGCCACGCTATCTTTGATTAATTAAACAATTTAACTTCCTTTATGAAGACCTTTTAAAAATATGATTTTATTTTTATAATTATAAAGAGCATAATGTATGGAGTTTTTTTACAGGTTTTAAGTGATTTAATTTATTAAGTGGAATATGAAAATCAGTTTTTTTTTTAGATATTAGTTATTCCTTTAACACACTGTTATAGAAATTATTCTAGTGCTAATTTTTTATAATGAAGTTTCGGAACATTTTCTCAATTTTCATGAAATATTGCCCGAAATTTGTTGTGGAAGTTTCACCAATTTTAATAATTTTATAATTTCGAGAATTTTATATTTCGAACTTTTTTCTTTTTCGAAAATTTTACAGAATTGGGAACTTTATTTTGTAAACCTACATTAAAATAAATAAAATTAATTTACTCACCAATATAATTTAGGAAAACGAAAAATGTAAGTAACAAAGTAGCAACAAAGAATTTCATTTTTTCTTACAAAAAGATACTGAACACGAAAAACAAGTTTCGTCAGTATTTATATACTAACATGGTTGATGCAAAAGTCTTATCAAAAATTTATTGCTCTTAATAAAAAATGAATAAAACAGCTTTCTCCGATCATTTTCTAGGAAAATATTCATTATTTTGAAATAACAATATCCATTTAGGTAGAAAACTATAAATTTACTTTCAATTATTAAATTTTAATTTATTAGGTTTTACACAATTCCTCCATTATCTATGCTTGTAGCATCCGCTTGGCTCAAAAAGTGAGACCTTGTGACGTAGTGTGAAATTTTTATTTTTTTCATGCGTTTGCCGAGTGCTCTAAGTCTATATGAATTATCAAACATTATTTCAAGGTGTCGCATTAATACTAAAAGCCTGCAATCTTTTATTTTTAAGACTACTCACATTTTTTATAACAAATTTTTTTCTTCGGGGGTTTTCTCATTTGGTAATTTTTTAATTTGGAAATATTCAAATTTTAAGACTTTGAAAAAATTCTTATAAATTTTACAGATATTTTTGAACAAATATGAAGTATTTGAAAATCTTTTGGAATTTTCAGAGAATTTTATAAAAATTATATTTATATAGCTCTGAAGTAAAGGAACAAAAAAAAATTAAAAAGTTTAATGCTCTTTAGAAGTGTAAATTGTTTTAAAAATTATTTTTTGTTTGAAAATTTTTGTTTTAATATGAACTTTTATATTTTTCGTCGCAAATTTTCTTTCAAATTGAACTAGGTAAAAAAATCAATCTTCCTGATGAAAAACTTATGTATTTGGTTAAAAACAAAATTTTTTTTTGAAAATTAATATTTTTGAGTTGAAAAATTAACTCTGTTCTAGGAATTTCACTTTTTTGGAAAGCATGCAATCTTTTTCGGTTAAAAATACAGATGGTGAAAAAGAATTCTTTTTTGTTTAACAAATGGACTATTTGTTTGCAGATAAAATTTTTTGTTGAAATTTTAATTATACATATCTAAAATTTTTATAAATAACAATTATTAACAATTAAAATGATCAATTAGCAAATTGCTTATATTCTGTAAGTCCTCATGCATTGATTTAATATCATGAGCAGTTTTAGAGTAATGTTTAAATTTTTTTTGAATTTGTCATAAACAAATAAGTTAATGAAAATGGATTCATGGGGATTGAGTTTAGAAAATTTATTGATAATGACCGTTTTTAAATTAAATTCATTAAAGATTGAAGAAATATCCACAGCTGATATTTATGATGTAATAAATCAAGTTTTTTCTATTAAACTGGCCAAAAATTATACGGAAATGTAAATTTATAACGTATAAAGTTTATAAAGCATTCAATAAATTTTTAAACAATGCTGAGTTATTACAATTTTTTTTGACAGTTGTTCATTTGATTGTAGTTATTTCGAGCCTTTTTTTTAGTTATTTCGAGCTTCATTTTAATATTTCTCAAAAAACGGTACTTTCCTAAAAACTTAATTCTTTTTTACATTTTTTAATATTAAATAAAAAAAATTAACTTTCCTCAAAACCAAATCGGTTAAGAAATCGCTTCTAAATTTTCCGTGTCTGTCTAGGTATAGGAACAGTGAGGGGGGGGGGGGGGTCCGGGGTTCGATCCCTGAGCCGGTACCTCTGGAAATTTTTCTATGTACCTTTACCGAGGTTCTGGTGGTTCGGA
>JAAAKG020212020.1:0-22486 GCA_010014905.2 Druon quercuslanigerum | reverse complement strand
TAAAGGCAATTTAGTGATGCGACAGTACATTCGCCACTCCAGCTGATTTCTATTCGCCGCTAGTGGCGAATAGAAATCTCGCTAGTAATCCGCCGTTTTCGCATCGCTCAACAGGCAGCGAAAGTCAAATTTTCGTTGCGCGTATTATGAAAATTACTTTTTTCATACCCCCGCCCCCCTTTCCCCGCCTCTATGTCTCCGAAGATAATATAATCGTAAAGTTCAGAGTTGTAGGATGTTTTTTTCAAGCAGATGCTAATATATACTGCAACTTGACCAATACAGGCTTGATACATAGAAAGGCACCTTTTCGTTTTTTCAAGTATAACATCGATGGGGGTGTAGTGAGAACTTCTTTAAGTAAAACTTTAGAAGATTCATTTTAAATCTGATGAATAACCTCACTACCCACTTTCAAGTAGGAGTTCAAGCAAAACAAATCTAGTGCACGTTGGAACATCTGTGGATATCTTCATATATACTTTTTCTCCACACAAAAAAAATGAAATATAAAGTTTCCATCCATTCCAGGTCAAAGATTAACCGCACCTAAAATTAACCTTTGTAGATAAAATTTACGCGAAACGAAGATAATTTTGGACTTTTAACCTTGTCTGGATAATCTTTCGCCTTATAATTGCTCCATTTTTAATCAAAATATAGCGAGAATTACGATGCCAGCGCTATCTATAGTCGCTTAACTTCATTAAGTTGGAGAGAAATGGCGATTCCCATTTGTGAGTTGCTTTTTCTAAGAGGCATTAAATAAGTTCTAATTCGTCTTCCATAGTCTAATGTATTTCAAAAGAGATTTATCAGCGAGAACAATGTTTTATTCGTATTTTCTGTTGCTGATTCTACATGTTCTACCGAAATTTGTTCACTTCAGCCTGACGAAGTAGAAGAGATCAGTCAAAATATGTTTAATTTTTAACAGTTGAAAGACTTACCTGAAATAATTTTTAACTTTCGTTTTTTCTGTGCAGTTTGACGGCACAAACCAAAATTTACTTTGTACCTAGTTGCAATAAGAGTGCACGCAGAGACGTAGAGATCATTTCACGTACGCGTCACATTTCCGGAAGAGTCTGCATTAAAGGTTGCCAAAAACTTGGCCATCCATGTACGAAAAGAATAATTATGATTCAGAGGGTGTGTGGTAATGAGTCTATGAGGAATGCACAAATTAAAGCGTGGATTAGGTGATCTAAAACTGGTCGTACTTCAGTGGAAAGTGACCCTTGGTTTGACAGACCCGCAGTGGGCAAAATTCCTTAAAATTTTAAATGAGTGCTAGTCTTAATTAGTTAAAATCGTCGTATAATAGTGAAAAGATAAAGTAAGACTGGCTGTTTCCTAAACTGAAGTATCCTCGCTGGGAAAGTGAGGCCAAGAAACCCAGATCAATTATTGTGTGGCTTTCAACGGGAAGTACGTTGAAGGGAATATTATCGTCATTGACCAGGTACACCACAAAATCGGATATTTTCAACACAGACCTCGCACGGTATTAAGTCTTACAATGTTGAATTCGCCGTGAGAAGCATGATGTTTTCCACATGATACTGAGTACTTAGGACTTAAAGTCGAACTTTGGAAGAACAAGCAAAGAATTTAATAAATATACATTCAATATTAGTTTTAATTCAAAAATGTTAAAATCATTTAGTTTTTACAGAAACAGTGGATTTCACAAGAATTAATTTTCAGCTGCGTGTCGACGCAAGCGCTCGAGTGCATCTTTCGTGCGCGGAATTTTAGCTTGTCTCTCCTCGTTTCGGCGGACTTCGATTGTGCGAAGTACTTCTGCCACGGTGCCCGGGATACCATATCGCTGAGCCCATTCCGGACTTACTATTCTGCGATTACTAGGGTTGTGTTTTTCTGTGAGAACAATTTTACCGTTACTATTCAATAATGGTAAAACAAGTCTGCCACTAAGTATTCCAATGTAAAAACTGTCGAGCTCGAATAGAGATGTGTTGTTCGGGACTGGTTTAAGAACGCCCTGTTCATCTTTGTAGAAAAGACCTGCTAGCAGAACGCCACGTGTTCCTTTGAACGCAACGCGTTCTCTTCCCATTAAAGCGGGAACTCTTTCCATACGAGGGGCGCCCAGTCCCATCGAAGTTTGATCGAATACCATCGGAATGCGACCTAATCCAATTGGAGTGGGGCCTAATACCATCGGAGCAGGAACAAATCTCGTCGGAGCAGGACCCCAAGCCATCGGAACTAAACCCCATCCCATCGGAGTGGGACCTCTTTCTGAAGGTTCTTGACCTCTTCCTGGAGGTACACTTAATTCTGTAAGAAAAATAGAAACAAATGTTTCTTCAAATTTAAAAATATTATACGTGTGCAAAAAAATTTTATTCCATTTCAAGTAGACATTTGACGCGAACCGTTTGTCGAAAAACTGACATTTTTCGCGGGCTACCGTTGACTCGGTTTGTTTGATTCTATAGCACCGTTCATCAAATGTTACTAAAGTGACATTCGATTCCCCCTACATTGAATATGTCGTTTCATTTATGCTGTCTTTATAATTATCTTTGATTAAGTGCTCAATTCTACAAATGGCGTGAAATTTGCCAAGTGCCATTCCCTAAAATTTTTTTGTCGCCTATATTATTCTAACTCCGCCAGATTGTCGTGCTAGTGAACCTCTTCGAATTCTGCAAAGGATGCGCCCCTATTGGAATAAAGTATGAAGATACAGGTATGGTTTATTTTGTTTAATGAAACTAGGCAAAAATTGGGTTTTATCCCTTGAAAAACATCCCAAGTAGAAAATGGGATCGTAAAAGGTCGTAAGAGTGCGGGCGTCCCGCCCAAGTAGCTGCAGTAATATCAGGCCTACTGAAATGTCCCAATGGTTCTAAAATCTAAACAAAATGATTTTTCTCTAATTTTTTCCATCTAATAAGAAAATCCTACCGCTACTGCTGAATACCTTAACACCTTAACACTTGGTTTGATTATGCAAAGATTATGTCAGTCACACAAAAATATTATTCTTTTGTACCCTCTCAAGAATTGTTTTTGACTTTGAAGAAGTATTCGTCAGCTCGGCAGCATAAAATTTTGCCGAAGAGATTTGAAGAGAATATCAATGTAAGAGGCAATCTCACTAAATCAAATAGTACCCTAAAATATGAGAAGCAAGGAAATTCTCATTAAAAAGCATTCCAGATGGTTAGAGTCGATGAGAATAATACAAAAAACACCCTAAAATGTGAGAGGCAAGCGGACTCACCAAATTATCTAAAAATGTAACAGGCGAGGAAAATGGTCCACTACAATCGTTTTTTATGTTATTATTTGCTGTTTTTCTACTACAAAAAAGTTAGAATAAAATAAAGTTTCGGTTAGTTTCCTTACCTTTCATACTGGTATTTGAAAAGGATTTTTTTATTGAATTTAATGGTCACATTTCGCGATCTCTCTCCCTCTCCGGCAAAATCTGATGATCTGAAGATGGCGAACACCCGAAGTAATGTATTTCCCCTTGAGCTTGACTTGACTCGTCTGGAGTTCGTTTCCAAGACGGCTATTTCTCGCTGGCGGCCAGAAGCGAGTCTTAGAAGTCGAAAACGTAGGTATTAAATTATGACTAAGGTTTATGACAGGTTTTGAAGACAAGTCGGGGTGGACTTGTCTTGAGACGACAAGTTTAAGCCTTGATATGTCAACAGCTATTATTGAAAAGAAAGTCATATTACTAATTTAGAACTTTAATATTTTGAGATAATACAGTACGCCGCGTAGCGATGCGGCTATTTGGCGCTGGGCGTCCGCACTCTTAAGACCTTCTATAACTCGACTAATAATACCTCATATCCTATTTTTATTTAAGGGTGTTTTCAAATGAAAAATTAAAGCTTTTTCTTAGCCTACTTAAAAAAAGATTTAAAAAATGCCACATTTCGAGAAAAACTCAAACAAATTTTTAAATGAAAAACTAAGGTAAAATAATTATTTTATTGTATGATGATTATTTTTACTGGAAACCCCATTTAAAGGCCTTTCCAAAAACCCCACAAAGAGTAAGGTTGGATTACTTTATCAGAAGTAATGAGCAATTCAAAGTCAGCGATTGGGGTGAATCATCAAAAATTCGAGTCGCTGTATCTTGACAAACCATTAAACAAGACACACCAGTTTTACAGAATTTAAAGAGGTTTACTAGCGCGACAATCTGGTGGAGTTTGATTATGATCGGTGAGAACAAAATTTTAGGTGGGGTCACTTGGAAAATTTTAAGCTAAATGTGAATTAAAACCACTAAATAGAGAATCCAAGTGAATTCCCTGCATACCAAAAAATCTAGTTTGTAATGGACATCAGTGATGGGAAGTAATTAGCTTACTTTAGCTAGTCTTTTGTCAACGATAATAATGGTGACGGAATAAAGTTCGTAAATGTTACTAAACAGGATAGTTCCATTGTCGGAAATGTAATAAAAGGCGGGGAACCAACTTATAAGGCCACTTGAAATTTCATAAAGCTATAACATTCTCCTTTATTCACTGAGTTTACGTAAGGTAAGTAATTTAATATGTGTAAGCACTCTTTCATCTTTAGAACACTTGGGTCTCCTTAGATCCCTCAGTCCGTACTCACATGTATCATGCACATGTACAGTCGTTTAAGTGAAAGCGTCTACAGAATTACACGCAGTCGGTAAGTAATACAAAAGTATACCTGTTTTTAATAAGTAGAGGAAAACTCTACTTTTAGCGTTTAGAATAAGAAAATTTTATTCGATGTTACATCTACTTCGATCAAAACCGAATACAATTTTTCTTATCGAAGCGCTAAAGGTGGAGATTCCCTCTACTTAATAAAATAAGTTTTTATTACTCATAGAATGCGAGTAATACTGTACACACTCTTATTTAACAGACGGTATATATCTAACCTCTCGAGGTACTCTCCGAAACCTGCGGTCGCGTCTTACCTATAGAGATACTCTCCAAGACCCCTGATCTTGTCTAACCTTCTCCTGACTAGGCCTTTTTTTGGTGGCCAGAAGCTTTTTCAAATTCATTCTATACTAACATGTAATTGAAGAGTGCATTCGAAGACAGAGTCGAAAATATACGCAACAAAACCAGGCCACCGCGCTAATGTAACAACGCTACTGTAACACCGCTAATGTAGCACCGCAATAACATAACACTACTGCGCTCTCAGAGACCAAATTATATCTGCACTCCTAGACCACATATCATCACAAATCGGGCAATAATTATAATTTTCCTCTATTAAATTGCTTTAGCCAAAAGAAAATATTCGGAATTCATTTACAATAAAAGCGATTGGTTCGGTACTCAGGCAGATGGTTTCACCTGTCGGTAACATACTTCCGCCTTTACGACAAGCTAGGAGTTCTTGATATTTTAAAAATAGGGTTACCGAGGTGATTCAAATGGGTGATTCAGAATGTTGATGATTATAATGATAACTTACAAACGACAAAAACACATTTCACGTTGGTAAAGACCCTTTCAGACCTTCTATTCTCACAACGCGAATTCCTACTACTTTCAGCCTACTATTAGGCACAGACATCAATTCGCAATAAGGGTCATAAATATAACCTGTCTGTAAAAGTAGTTTTACTTATTTTATAGGGTATTTTAACATCTCTCTAAGATTTAAGAAAAAAAATTGACGTTTTCTAACAACCAAAATGATGAGAAATATGATATTATACTATTGGGTTCAGAAATTACTTTGAAGTTTTTGTCTTAAGAAATGGAAGCTTCTAGTATTTTTCAAGCGTATCTTTCTTTTTAGTTGAAATTTGATTGATCATTTTTAATTAGTAATGAACTTTCTAATTCGGAATTCTTATTTTTGTTGGTTGTACAGATATTTTCTAGCATCAAGAAAGTTTTATTATTTACTTCTCTTGTGATCAAAACTACAATTTTTCGCGCAGTTTAATCAGAAACGAAAAGTGCTTCGAGCATACTCCAAAAGTAGAACAGAATAACTTTTTAAAAAGTATAAAAACCATAGTTTAGAATTTGTAATTCTTATCACATCTGCATTTGATATTTTCTTATTAACATTTATTACACAAAGTTAAACCAAATCCTGGTCGACATAAAAATTTACGTTAATTTATGTAATGAAAAAGGCATGATTTTCAAAAACATCCGTTTAAAGTTAGTTCCACTGCTTTGTAAAATCCCTGAAAATGAAACTTCATTCTAATACATAGAGAATTAAATAATAATTCATGAGTCTTGCATAGCTATACACCTGCATTTAACCTATACATTTAACATTACTTTTCATAATTTTTATTATATTTTTACATTTTAATTTTTTATTCGTTTATTTATGGCACCTAGCGACTTGTTTTGGTTTATTGATGGACTGTGGTCACTAAATTGGAAGAAAGTAAAAAATGTAAAAAACCGATTCAATCTAAGCCAAATCAAATATTGGATTTTCGAGGCATGGGCAAATCAAATCGAAAAACCAATTCGATGGTAGTATTGAATGTCGGTTTTTTGAAATTTGATCGACGAGCTGATCGAATTGAAAAAATCTATCCGACCGTTGCTCGGTTTGAATTTCAGTTTTTGAACATTCGATCAGTGGAGCCAATCGAATTGAATAAACTGGCCTGAACATGAATGCACCTTGAATCGAAAATATCACATTCGATATCTTCTATTCACAAAAAGTAAACTATTTAATAGACCTGCAAAACGATGTGATGAAAGCCAAACTTGTTTTGATAGGCGGGTCTCAAAGACGCAAAGTAATACGTCAGATATGTTATCGTTGTATTTCGAACATCAAAAAAGTTTTTCTCATATTGACATGGTAAAATTGTTGTTTCTTTATTTCAAATAGTGAAAAACAACAAATTTTAAAATTTTGACACACAAAAATCAAATTTGATGACCCTTTTCTTTTAATTTTCGAGATATAGTGTACACAAAAAATTTATATACATAGTCACGCCAAACTTCTTTTTCAAAATTGTATTTTCAAGTTGCTGGGGTTAAATTATATTTAATATGTCAAGAAAGTAGTTTCAAAAATTTGCGTCATCACAAGCCTGCCTCATGAGAAAGAAAAGTTAATTTGAACGCTTTCCATTAACGGATATCGATTACGTTTATTGTGAATTTTTTTCGATTACAATAGTATAATCGAAAAATCTCCCGTAATTTTGTTGTAAGAAATTGCGAGTTTTCTTGCTTGAATGTTTAAGGGATTTTAAAATCACCCTAAAAATAAATTTAAAACATATTTAAAATATATATTCTTGAAACATTTTGATAATGTAGTAGTCAAAAAATCATAGGTTTCTTCTAATTAAGTGAATTATAGAACAAATTGACTAATTCTTTACTATTTTTACATTTATCGTTTATATAAAATTCTTCCACTTAATGATTAGGAGAGTCTAGAATATCTTAAATTATCAAAATTATAATTGTAATTCCACTCTAAAAAATGACAAAAGCTTTGCTAGCAACGTTTGATTAATTATCACGTATTTGTTTTTCATAAATCTGAAGCAAATTTAACTTTATCTAACTTGTGAACCACATCAATAATAAAAATTAAGCACACCGTTTATGATGTTAAAGCTATAGATTTGGAAAATAATTATATGAGAACCTTTTAAAAATATGGCGTTTTTTAGCTACAACATTATCAAAAATAAACATTTTGTTCAAATACAGAAAAATGTCAATTAATTAAAAAATGGATCAAACTTTGTTAACTGGAGCACAATTTGTTGCGTCGAATTTCGTAAATATTCCTTACTGCGATATTTACAAACCTAAATCTATCCGTTCAACTACTTTTCATTTTCTATCAACGGATTTAATAATTTTTCAAAATAAATTTGGTATCAGTTTTGCAAATAAGTAGTCATTTTAGCTGATAAGAACTTAATACTGAGTAAAACTGCGATAGGATTTCGTTTACAAGTATTACAGTTTTAGATATCTTAGAGGTTCTAGGATCACAAATTTTTCTTCAACTAGGAAAACTTAACACATATTTTTTCTCCCTACAAGTTACACAGCGTGGCCATCATATTATTTGAATGAAGTAAAAATGTTACTCTGTCGTATATTTCTATTCAAATGTTCTGTTTGTCACGTTTTTAATCATTTTAATAATCTAATTTAGCGATTTTCTACTATTTTTAGTGGATTACAATTCCTTAATTTGAAAAATTAGAATTTATCCAATGATTAGCTAAATTTGATGGAATCGAAAAGTTTCTATAATTTTGGTTTAAAATTTTTTATGATATAAATCGTTAACAAATTTTGGTTGCGCGCCGCGCTGGTCGGGCCCCGATCGGGAAAACTGTGGCTGGGTATGGTTATCTATCTGGCACCAGACGTTAATGAAAGTCTCTATCCCACGGGGTCCAGAACTGGGTATCCAAAATGGGGGCTCGATCTGGTGCAGATATGACCACTTTAATTTTTGGTTTCTATAACTAGTAAAATTTAGAAACTGTTTTTAATGATATTTTTTTTCAGACTTTGTATTTTACAAAACTTCAATGTTTCAATATTCTACGTTATTGCACTGTTTGTATTACTTGAATTTATTTTTAAGAGTTTGCATTTCGAAGTAAACTATTATGTTTTTAAAAAAATGGTGAAATTTAGAGCTATTGCACACACGCACACACACATTAGTTTCAATGATAAATATTTTTGAGTCTTCTTAATATTCTTTTGGAATCATTTATGTTTGATTAACGCGCATGAAACACGTGGAATGAGATGTAAAAAGTTAAGTTATTTTCTAAATTTATAAAAAATAATGCAATGTATAATGTAACTAACCCGGAATGCATATATTTTGTGTGATAAGCAACAAAATAAGCAACAAAATATAAAAATTTAAAAAACAGGTGAACATGCTCTTTATTCACATAGATAGTAAATGCGCTCAATATGGCGACGCTTTCTCGAATACATCGCTGGAAATCTTAAGAAGCTAAAAGTAAGTTGTGCACTTTCTTGAAAACATTACTGCTATTCTAAGGCTTTATGTTATAATTAATTTGGTTGAAAAAACTTACCTGTATCTTTGTAAGGCGAAAACAACGATACAACTGATAATGAACATTTCACCACTATTTATCATTACAATGGTGCCTACCGTCATTGCCGACAATCGAATGCGTTAGGTCATTAAATCGAAATTTTGAAAGAACGCGCTAAATTCAAATTAAACATTTACTTCAGGATAACGAAATATTTTAAGACCATTCTTTTCTACAAATTTTTCGTTTTTATTTATTATTTTTTTAACACCTATTTTTCTGCATAAAAAGCGTGGAGTCTTACTTCAGTTTTGAATGTTTTCGAGTAATGTAAATACATAGGATGTTGATGTAGAACTTTAGGAATGGAATTGATTTTCGGGCAGTTTGAGAGGAAAAAATGAAGACGGGCGTTCTTAACCTACAAAGCCACTAAGTTCGCAATGTATGACATTCGACCTTGAAAATATTGATAATATTGATATTCACTACACTTCTTCAATATAAATATTTTCTCTTTTAATGGAATTTTGAATAGTGATTATTATTTACTTCTATTTGGAAACATTGATGAAAAATTGATTTTCAACTGCATGCAAATCTTCCTTAGCTGAGAATTGTCTTAGAACTATCAAAATTTTAACTGATCACTCCATAATCATCTTTTGGAACTAACTTTAATTTATATTTATAACCCTAATTGTTTTTGAAAAATGTTTAATAATAGTTAGCAGGTTTCAATTTTGAATTTGTAGTTTAGGACATAGCACAACCTGAAATTTTGCAGACATTTTTATTTATAACTTCTAAACGAAGTCGTCTAAGTTTTAGAGACGCGAGCCACACCATTCGCCCCTTGCGGCCATATGCGGAAAATCCAATCGGGCATTTTTAATTGAAAGTTAGAAAAACCTTCCGGAAGCACTAAAGTTTTTTTTTTTAAATTAAATTATTGGAAATTTTCTGGTTATTAGTGAAAGTCTTATAAGTCAAACAGAGTAAAATAGGGCACTATAGATTAGTATACTATTGCTAAAAACGTGACAACTAGAAAAACTTGCCTAAAAAACCGGTGGCATAGAAAAGAATTCTTGGCACACTGAATCTATTTCATCTTCTTCTCATTAGTAAAACAACGTGATTTTATAATATTCTTACTTATATGGAGAAAATATGAAAACCGTATTGTGAAACCTTAAGACAGGTAACGTCACCTTCAACCAAAAGAAAAATGTGTTGATAGTGAAGGAACTTCTGCGCGCCGCATAAAAGAAACGCGTATTTTTTCTTTGATTAAAAACTAATTGTTTATTTATGCCACTTAAAGTTTTTAATTGTAAGTCCGTTATAAATTTTTTACTAGAATAATAGCACCTAAGCAGAAACTCTCTTTTTTTTTGCTTTATTCCTTATATTGAGAGTTTAAAAAATCTCTTCACTCTAATATTTAGAGTTGCAATTAGCACTTAGTTAATTCAAAAAAATTCTAAGTCAAATGTTTATTTTTTCATTAAATAATTTGTATACATCGCTAGAGCTTTTTTAAAAATTTAATTATTTTTCAAAAAGTCAAATAGGAATATATATTTAAAAAGTATAATAAATATCGATTGGGTTTTACGGTAGTTTTCGTCCCAAAAATCAGGTCAATTAAAAGTCAGTTTTCTCTGATTTTAAAAGTTAAAATAATATCATCAAGCATGTATTATAACAAAATATATTATTTATTTATATAAAACGTTTAAATGTTAGGCGAAGTAATTAATATTAACACAGTTATTGAAATCGATTTTTTCATCATACATTCTTACAAATTGCGTAAAAATAATTGAATTAGCATAAACCTTGGCATTCTTTTGCGAAAAAAAATCCCTACAACTCTACTGTTTCTAATTTTTAAAACAGTTTAATAACCTTCAAATAAAGTGTTTTGTTAAAAAAATGTTTTTTATGAAAAACTATTTTAACTATTTCAGCCATAGAAAAATATATATTTCGAAAATTGAAAACGGAAGAGTCGTCGAAAATATTTTCTACAAAAAAGTAAGCCGCCATGTATTAAAATTCGACTCTTTTTTAAAAATGAGTAGGATAATGTAATATGAAAAATTTAATTACAAAAAAAAACATTTTATAAATTAACATGCTTTTGTGATTTTTAAGTTTTTCATTAAAAAAATAAATTTTTTAAATAAACGTATCAGTAGTTTATTGAAACTCGAGACAAAGTAATTTGGAAACCGACAACGGTTTATTTTTTCTAATAAAAGAAAATATAAAAAAAGAAATAAATGGGCGGGGGTTGCTTCTTAAGAATTTCAGAATTCATCTTTTTATTGGATACCCCAAAAAATATATTATGATAATCTCGCACAAGTGTCGCAAAACGTAATTTCGAGATTTCTTGAGAAGACAATCAGCTATGTTTCCATGATGGATAGTTTTGAATGCTTTAGGGTCAGCATGCGCATGTAACAACATTACATGCAAAATAAGAAAAAACTTTCCTCTAAATATATTATTTTTTAATGCATAAAAAAATAACTTTCTTAGAATTGTCTAATTTCACATCGATATTTAAATCACATCGACTTTTTCTTAAAAATAACGTGCCATAGTTTTATTTGTTCTAACAATTTTTATCCCATTTAATTTTTGGTAAATTTGTCTTTATAACCAATAAAATTTTGTTTTTAAATAATAGCAAGAAGAGGCTCCCCTACATTATTTTAAGTTGAACAGGCGCATGATAAATAAATATTTCGACTCTAAAATAACTAGACTTCACGAGAAATAAAAATCACTAAATAATGTAATTAGTCATTATTTTCACAAAGGAGTAAAATTATAAATAGTATATCGGCATGCGTTGTTCATGCTTTCGAGTATAATATGGTACATTGCTCAGAGTTTTGTTTTGAATAATTTTAAAAATTTACAATAATTTGAACTAAAAATTACTGATGAGCAGAATCAAAAGTATAAGAGAGCCCCAGTCAAGCACCACCTCTGTGCGTGGCCTATTCGGCCCTGCCTCAACGAAGGAGGCGAGCAGCAGACCGGCCGAGAACCGTGATCGTCGACTAAAACTCAACTCAGATACGATTAAATATTTTTAATCGTATCTCAGGAACCGATAAAGATTTTTTAAGTTTCTTTGGCTTAAATTAAAAACCAAATTTCAAGGTACAAAATTTTAGAAAATCTAGCATTTTTTTAAAATCTTATCACGTGCTGTATTCGTTTCAGCAGATCAAAAAAATTGGTTTGTGGAGTAGACGTTTGTAGACGTAGAATTTCATAGGCTTTCAAATTGTTTTTTAAAAATGCCCTGTCATCTTTTTTCTCTAAGTTACGTGGTTCAAAGCCATCAGTGATTTTTATTAGAACTTGCGTCAATCGATCTCATAATTTTCGACGGTAGTGTATAATTGACGTGTTTGAGTTAAGAGAATAAATTGTATAACTTTCAATGTAAGAAATATCAATATTCAGCGACCATTTATATAAAATAAGCATTTTGTTTATAAGAACAAAAAGAAGGAGCCTTACAAAACTTCTTATGAAAGTCTGCAAAAAACATTAACAATTAATATATTTTACTTAAAATAGTATATTGTAGAACTACCGTACTGAAGAAAGCAGTATTACTTTTTACATTTAAATCAGGAAATAACGAGTAACTGAATAAAATGAGTGAGAATATTCACTGATTAACAATAAATTATTACTGATTCAAATAGATAAAAAGGTTTCACTGATTGTAATAGGTAAGGATTTTTAGTGAAAATCAGTAAAATCCTTATATAAATAGGAAGACTTTAAAATATTTTTAAAATAAATAAAATAAAATAATTATTATATAAGTACTTGCCAACATCATTAAGAAACACCACCAAAGCTATGAACAGAGTTGCAACAAGGATTTTCATTGTTTTAAATATTACTTATTTGTTAATAACGCAACGAATAAATATTCGATGCAAGATTTTTCTAGTTCTTATATATTAGGCGCTATCTTGTTCGTCATAATAATAATAATGATAATAATGATAATAATCGATCTTTCGTATCACTAAGAAGACAAAGCCACAAATATAAATCGCCGATACAAATTCCCTGAAAAATAAAGATGATAAATTATAACGGTAAAAAAATTAACATGTGATGTTTTAAAGCTTGGTATTAAAAATTTTTTTTTCCTCAAAAACGCCTAAATGTTTATCTTTTTATATTCCGTCAGATAATTAAGATAAGAAATTAGTCATTGCAGACTCTTTAAACGCACCAATTATTGAAAAGTCTAATATTGCGTCTATTATTGCGTATCGCCTTCATACGATACGCAAATATACTTATGCTAATAAGAATCACATGACATTAAATTTGATAGGGATTGTTAAATATTGCGGTTAAGGAGCGAGATTTGTGACAAAAAGGTAGATAAATTCTTTCTAATAGAATAAATCATGATAACAAATTGAATTTCTGGAATTTTAAGTCGAAATATATTACATTACGAAGAAAGCAGTCGAATTTTTACAATATCAATATTTTATTAAAAAGTTAAATTTAAGTTAGATAGTTAAACTTTTAACGAAATAGTGAAAGTTTTAAGAAAAAGAATATTTTTTTAAGCCAGTGGAATTTTTAACAATCAACTAGAATTTGAAACATGAAAGATGCATTTTCAATCAAGACGGATAATTTTTCTACCATAAGAAATTAATTCATAATCCAAAACGATGATCTTTTACCAAAATAGTGGAATTTTCATAAACAAAATTAAACATTTAGTAAAATATTTCAATTTCTAACCTAATAGCGGAATTCTTAATATCCCAAAAGAAATTGTCATCCAATTTATATAATTTGTAATTTGATAGTTGAGTTTTATACTAAACAATAATTGCTTTTAACTAAAAATTGAATCGTTACATTTTAAGCCATGACCTTTTTTTGCAGCAAAAAAAAATGTTCAAATAAACAAAAGCAAGTCTTAAACAAAATGTTTATATTTCAACCAAAGAGATGAATTTTAAAGAACATTCAACAACACTGTTGAGTTTTGAATCTATATTTTCTTATATATAACTTGTTTAATTCTTAACCAAATAGTCAAACTTTCAACCAAAATACAGATTTTTAACAAAAAAGTTATATTCAATTAAATAATACAATTTCTCATAAAATTATTAAATTTTGAAAACCAAAGAACAATTTTCTAAAAAAAAACTGTTGAATTTTCAACCCAAAAATTGAATTTTCAACCAAATTTTTTTATTTTTAATCTTTTATTTAAATGTTTACAAAAAGATTAGTTTTTGCGCACAAAAGAAAAAATTACTAATTTTCATCCAAATTCTTGCATTTTTCCTAAAAGAGTTATATTTTTCAACCAAAAACTTGATCAGATTTCCAGCTACAATAAATATTAATTATTTTTAAAAGTATTAGTTTTTTAAATTAGGTCAAATTATGATTGTAAATAAATTTATTTTAAAAATAAATGCATTTGAAAAATTTACCGTTTGGAACCCTACAAGCAAGATTTCAGCAGGCATCTAGAAAATGACCTTTTCGGAAGGTTATTCACCCATACAATTGTACTCTCACAGAAAATTATTTTGAAATATCCGCCTCAATTTTGATAGGCTTTCACTTGTAGAAAAGAATTTAAAAATATAAAAGTTATTAACCTTTACAATATTCTAAAATTAGCAAAAATAGTTTTAGTAGTAAATTATACATATATCGCAAGCTTGTGAGTATTATAATACTTTCAACAAATAGAAATACTTATTGTACAAGCAACTTTAAAATAACTTCAAAAGAAATGGAAATTGAAACCTCAGGAACGTCTAGTATCATATAAAAAATTATCTTTAAAATAAGGCTCAGAATTAAAAGAAAAATAATAAAAAATGTGTCAGTACAAATAAAATCTACAATTTATTATTATACACAGACGAGCTTTTCTTTATATGCAGTAGAATAGTCTCAGACTCCCAAATTTACTAGAATTTTTTCCATAAAATATTTTATATTTTAATGAAAATAATTTCCCATTTCATAATTTTTTGAACGTTTTTTAAAGACTTTTAAAAAAGAATTTAATGTTTTGCAATGTTCTGGAGAAGTCTAGAATTATTATACAAAAGAAATAAAATGGGTGATTATTTTCTTTATCCAATAAAAAAATTCTTAGAAAAATCCAAATTTCAAATGTTTGGTGCCCCTGCTATTTTTTTAGATTGAAAAAATACGTTTCTTTTGCTAGGTCACGTTTAGAGGTTCCTTTCAAATCTTGGCTATATAAGATGTTTGCTCATTTTTAACGTAAGTAAAGTAAATTCTGATAGGTACAGCCTTCATGTTGTTTCAATAAACTATTAAATGTAACAATATTTTAAACTTTAATTCGCTATTTTAATAATTGGCTTTTCAAATTGAATAGTTAACTATACAAATTTATAGATGAGAAAAATATGTTTAAGAATGTGGGCATCCGTAAGAAAATTGCGCTCATTTTGCAAATTCAAAAATGCCTTAGCGACTCGTTTTTCTACCCAGAGGGTTCGTCTTCAGCTTAAAATGTCGTTCTTAATCGTAAATTACTGCATTTTTGTAAACTTACAACAAAAGGAATTATGTTAAAAGTGCCAATGATAAATAAACATTACAGATTATAACAGATATCGCCTACTTTATAACTGTGGTATGAAATTTGTTCTAAATTAAATTCAAAAAATTTTTTACTGACTGTGGATTTTTGATTTTGGTCTTACAGTTATCTTGGAACTTTGTCACACTGAATCTCCGAGACATTATTTATCTGAGGTTCAATAAAAACGCTGCAAACAATTGACAGAGCTATGATCATCTTAAGGCAGATCATTGTTTCACGAGGCAGATTAAAATTATTCATCGTCGAATGATTATAGTTTTGAATTGTTGGAAGCATTTTTATTCAACTTCAGATAAATAATATCCCGAAGTTTTCTTATTAAATAAAATAAAATATATGGTGAGGCCAAAATTTTTGGCACCCCATCCCACCCCCACACTCCTTAATTATTGGCACCCTTCCCTAGTTTTTTAGCTCATAAATTTTTGGCAGTGGACGCTCTGCCGCTATCGCAAAAAAACTTCTCTGCCGGTACCGGCAAAAAACTTCTCTGCCGTTACCGGCAATAAAGTTCGCTGCCGATACATTAGAATATAGCGTTATAGTACATTATTAAATTTTAACGACATTCTTCATTACATTTTCATTGCATTATTATATTGTTATTTTAGTTGTTATTGTACATAAAATTATTTATGAAACCAATAACAGGGCTGCCTTCAACAATATTTCTGAGAACAGCCGGAAAGGTGTGCCTTCCCGCTCCCGCGATACCTTAGAAAGGGGAAAGGGGTTTGAACAACATAATCTCTGTCACCGGTCAAAGGGGTTGCTTCCCGTTCCCGCGATACCTTGAAAAGGGGAAGGGACATGAAGATTATTTCTGTGACCGGTCAAAGGGTTGTCTTCCAACCACCATGAGACGTAAACAAGGTGTAGGGATTTGACCGATATTATTTCTGTAACCGGGTGGCCTTGCCGCCTCCACGTGACGTGGGATAGGGGAAGGGGGTTAAAACACATGACTTCTGTGATTGGTCAAAGGGGTGTCTTCACACCTCCACGAGAGCTTGAGAAAGGGGAACGGGTTTGACCAACATTATTTATGTGACCAATTACATGTGTTCCATTCCGACCACAGGAGACTTCGTAAGGGGTTATGGGTTTGGCCAACATTTTTTATGTGCCGCAACACAGGCATCCCTTTCCGGCCCCACGAGACTTTGGAAATGAGTTGATCCCTTGTAACAAAATACCTCCTAAATCACTTAAACGTACTCTAACATGTTTAACAGTACCTTGGTTATGCTAAAAGTATTTTTTTAAACGATACCGGCAGAGACATTTATTGCTGGTGGCGGCAGAAAACTATTTTGCCGGTACCGGCAGAGAAATTTTTTGTCGGTACCGGCAGTGTATCCAGTACGTAAATTTTTGGCATGCTTTGCCTCAATTAATACATTTATGCAATCATATTTTAGTTTAATGTTAGTGAACGAAATGCATCTAATCTTCACGTTTAGTTAAGGTTACATAGAATTAGTGTGCAAATAATTCTCATCTTTTTATTTTGTAGCAGTAATTTGTAATTGTGTAATTTTAATGAAGATGACTCATCATATTTACCAGTTTCTCAATATAGCCTTCATATTGCGTCAATAATATGATAAATTATACGCAATCGCATTATTTTGAAAAATTAAATGAGATGCTTTACCTTAAATAAAAAAATTCAGTATAAACCATTTTTATCTAGTTAAAATGAGAAGTAACCGAGCACTTTTCTTAAAACCCGAAGAGTTTTATATCCAATCTGATATTGAGTTGGAAACGGTGCATGGTAGCAATATCACCCATCACTATTTTTAGCATTTTGTAGGTTTTCTTCATTTTTTTAAAGGATTAACTAGTAGGATTAGTAGGTTTCGCTAAAATCCAAATTGATTGAAATTGCTATTGAGTTTTATTATTGTTAAGTGTCAACATTTTTCTTAATTAGGTACATTTTCGAAGCTTAAAAATGCTCGCATTTTTTGATAATTTTTTACCGTTTAATCAGTAAGTTTCTGATAAATTTTAGTTTTTTAGTAAGAAAATGAAGTTAATTGTACATTTCAAAATCAAAATTTAACGGTATCAAGTGCTCAAATTTGAAATGTCATGTTTCCTAAAGAATTCGGATTTAGAAATACCCTGATTTTTTCCTGATAATTCTAAAATTTTCTGTTACATATAAAAACTGGAGCACGCTTGGAAAGAAGGGATAGGGAGTTTATCAGAAATTTGACACATTCGGATGTGTTCGTGATGATGGAGATGTTACTAGATGAAAAGGGTGGGAAAGAGTAAGAGGAAGATTACCAACATGTTACAAATGACAGTTTCAAAATATTAGAAAAAGGACAAAGAAAGCTTATACAGTTACAGAGCAGAGATATGGGGATAGAAGGAAAGGAAAGAGATAGAGAGTATACAAGAAAGGTATATAAAGTAGACGCTAGGGGTAGACAGGAGGACGCACGGATATATAGTGAGAGAAGAAGCGGAAAGGGATAAATTAAGTACTAGAACGAGAAAGAGGGCATAGAAATTTGAGACCAAGTTGACGGAGAGAATGGTAGGAGATTTAGCAAGAAAGTGTTTAATGGCGGTAGAAGAGAAAAGAGGGGGGGGGGGGCGAGAATTAACGAGATGTGAAGAAGAGACGAGGCAGTTTTTTAATGCTAGATACATAGTAGACGGGACTGGTGTAAACCATGAAGTATTGGAAAAAGGAAGAGGCAAAGATAATTAATAGAAAGATGGGGCATGATTGAGGAATAAAAATATAATAAATGGTATCAGATGATAAAAAAGGAAGGAGTACCAAAGTATTTAGAAAAAGGACGGGAAGAGAGTAGGACTAGAATAGCAAGATTTAGATTGGTAAACGAGGTAAGGGAGGGGATATATCGAGGAAAAAAGATAACAGAAAGTGAAGAATATGTGAATGGGAGGAGGAAACATGGTAGCATGTATTGGAAGGATGTAAAAGAGGAATAGAAGATACAGGAAGCAAGCAAGAGAATGAAAAAATGCACATGAAAAACTGGGAAATCGACATGTAAGAAAAGTGAAAGAAAAAGGAGACGGAAACGAAAGTCGCTTAGAATACAACCGCATATAATTGTAAGTAATGATTATGTAATAGCATAAGTAGTTTAAGATGTGGTTGCGTTCTCAATCATTCTCTCACTCTCTCACTCGCTCTCTCCTTTCGATCGCTCCTTCACTAGCTCGCTAACACGTTTCTAAATATATTTTTAACAATTTAACTAACAACAGTAATACAGGATTTTATAAGGGATAATTTATAAATTACGTTAGTCATACGCATAACACATGAATTTTCAAGAAGATAGTAGTTTTCAACTAAAGAAGATCAATTTTTTTTAAAATGCATGAATCACATTTTCATTTAAAATAATTAATAATCATCAACAAGTTGTTCTTTACACCAAAAATATTTCAAATTTCAATAAAAAATGGTTGAATTCAACCCAAACTTATGAATTTTCAAAAATCCTTTAAATCCTTAACCAAAGCATACTAATTTTTAAACCAAAAAGAGAAACTTTCAGCAAAAGAGTTGAGTACTTTTCAGCCAAGAATGATTTTTCAGTTAATAAAAAAAGAATTTCGAATTTTCAATGTACGTGCAATTAGCACAAAAAACCATAAAATATTCAGGTTTTGTTTAATGGAATCATTTGGTCAACATTTGGTAATATTTGGAAACCAGATTTTCTCGTATGAACGGAAAAAAACGATATTTTTCAAAATTAGTTGCTAACTTCACGTTGCATGACAAATTTTAAATATTTAAAAAAATTATTTTACCAATTATTTGAACGTCGTTTAGCCGCATTTCGAAACTCACTTCAAAAGGAAACTTTTAAAAAAATTTAAGTTTTAGAACAAAAGCTTGCGTTAAGCCCTTTTTCATTCCTATGAAGGGGGGCTGAAGTTCTACTTTTCAGAAGTAAGAAGTAATTTCATACGCAAACGAGGTGTCGCCCACAACTGCATATAATACGTCACACGTTTTCCTTTGCTTAAATAAAGACGAGAATAAAATTGCATTCAAGTCAGAAAGGCTTAAAAAGTATAAACAATAAAAAAACGCTTCACGTATTTTGTGCACAGCACCTGATTAAACATTACATACATGCGAGCACGCAGGTTGAGTAAATCGACCGCGTAAATGTAAAAACTGTGGCATCGAAAATTTCCAAAATGTTAAACATTTCTAAAATTACGTAAATTATCCTCATTTGTAAATGTTATAAGAGTTTCAAATTTTCTCAGATTTAAAAAAATTTATAAACTCAAATTTTCAAAATTTATAACATTTCTGAAATTTCTGTAATCTCTGAAATATTTTAGATTTAAAAAATTTTAGAAATGATCAAAATTATAAAATTAGATGATTTTTTAAACTTTTCAAAAGTTATGAAATTCTACAAACGTCTCAAATTTGCAAAATTTATAAAATTACCAAAGTTTCCTATATTACTAAAATTTACAAAATGTCTGAATTATACAAAGGTTTTATAGTTTTATAATGTTAAAAAAACTTAGAAATTTTTTTAAAATTGTGATACTATCAAAATTTATCCAGTTTTTAGCATATATAAAATTATTGAACTTTCTAAAATTATTCTTTTTCAAATTTTTAAACATTCTTTAATTTGCTTAGTTTAAATATTTTTTTAAATATAAAGCGTAAGGTTCAGCGTAAAGGTTCATAACCTAGTTTTTGCCTGAAAGCAATTTTCGGTATCATAGTTGACGATTATCGCTAAATGCATGCTCACAAATGTATTATGTTTTTTCATTTGCATATAAAGTAACTTTTTACTCCTCAAAAGTTGAATCTTAGAACCGCTTCGTAGAAATGAAAAAGATCTAAAATCACGCATGTCTTCTAAATGTTCTATTTCTCGAAAAATTATGTTGTCAGGTGAAACGGTAGCTGCCTCCAAATATTTTCAATCAAACCACTTGCAAAATAATGACTCAATTTAAATTATTTTTTTCGCAATGTTTAAAGTAAACCGATATCTATAACGGGCTTCTTTTAAAAATAATTTTAAAAAATTTTTAAATATTTTTATTAACAACATCGTAGATTATTTAATCCCGAAAATTTTGGATGCTCGAAATTGGAGAAGCTCGTGCTGCAGAATGTAATAATGAACATGATATTATTGAAAAATGATCGAATTATTCATTTATTTACAGAAATTTTTGCCGAAATCAAAGTAAAATAAGCCAGGGAGAATTCTACGAAATCCGGTTTGTTAGTTCATGGATTTCCGTTAGTAGTCACTACTGATATTTTCTTGTTGCGTAGATCGGTACCTAGCCATTAAAATAAATTTTCCCTATTTCAGAATTAATAAGTTAATGCTGAATAGTTAAATATTTCTGTAATCCAGTTTTAAATTTTGTTTCAAGTAATAAAAACCAAAACCGAATTTGCGTCTATCCTTGCGAAAACTGTAATATCGGTAAGATTTGGAAACTTATACCTGCGTTTAGCTCGGCAAGACGGAAATTGCTGCTTATCATTAAACGTTACATAAAATATAAAATTACATACTGATATTGCTCCATTTCCAAATTAATTAAAAAAGTTTAATTTATTTATATGGGAAAAATATCCTAATTTTACCATTCATTCTAGATCAAATTGTGTAGGTTACTGTAAGTAAGGTTGTCTTTCTGCCAAAGCTCTGGGAAAATAATGCAAAAATTGCACTTTTGCTTATTAAATGTTGATTGATATACTTTTCTATAAGGTTGGCTTTTCTCGAAATCTAATTGTATGTGAAACTACATTTTTAATACAAATAAAATGGAAGTGATTATATCGACCAATTTAATCCTTGATAGATTTCGGTAAAACAAAAAGTTTATTTACTACCAAAAAACTCGAGAAATAATGCAAAAATTGTCCTTTTGTTTATCAAATGTTTATTGATATTCTTTTTGACATGACGGGCTTTTCTCAGAATAAAATTATATTTGTAACTATACTTTTCATATCAATAAAATGGAAGTGATTATTGATTAATTTGTCCCTTAGTAGATTTCTGTAAAAAAGTTTGTTTTTTTCTACCAAAAAACATGCAAAATAATCTAATTCTAATAATTATACACATTTTTAAAGCGTGCTCCTCTTATACATAAACTATACACAAAACCGCACATTTTATATGAGGAAAATATAAGTTATTATCGAATAATTTATCTATTATTGTGCTCTATTAAAAACTATGAATGGGAGCATCAACAGGGTTGTTATATAAATAATATTTCTTGGATACAGAAAGTCTGGTGGAATTCTAATTAGGAAATGAAAGGAGTAAATGCTAGGATTAAAATCACTTTTGCACAATTTTATAATTTGTCGTTCTCAAATCTTACAGCCCGTCTTTTTTGCTCTTTTGATTCTGGCATCCCTAAACTTTTTCTCATTTGAGAAAAACAGAAGAGAGTATAAGGATAAAATTTTCAAATTTTTAATGGGAATCGTTGCAGAATTAAATTCTAATCCTTTTGATTTAGCTGAAAGAGAATCTGAATTACTATTTTTTACTTAGGAAAGTTTCCATTATAATTTTTATTTTTTATTAAAATTTGTAAGACATAAGTAATATAAAATCAGTTTATTTAAAAGAGAGAGAGAGTTACATTGTGCGTGTGTACAAGGATATGGTCGGACGGAAACTGAGACTTCGTGCTCACAAGCGCCTCCT
>JAAAKG020212009.1:0-22488 GCA_010014905.2 Druon quercuslanigerum | reverse complement strand
ATGAATATTTAGAAAATGTTCGAGGAAAGTAGGTCAGTAGTTTATAGATGTGAAAAATGCGATATTGTCTTTTAGGGATGTGGTTTCTTGTTCTATATCTTCTTAATTGTTTCCAAGCTCATAACTGCTCAGCCCTCTCATAAACTTTATTCTCATTTATAAATATGGATGTTGAAAAACAAAAATTCTACTAATATTTACAGATGAAAGTATACAAAATTCTACAAATACGATTTATGATGCTTAAACCTGAATCTGAAACGAATTCTAGTATTGTAGTTATAAAAGTAGAACGCTGAGGATGTTGCAAGTTTTCAAGCTAATTACTCACAACCAACAGCAGAGGAATTTCATACTGGGTACTCTTTGCCTTTAATTAACTAAGTTGACAGATCGTGAATATTGAAAACGGTAAAAGTTTGATCGTGAAATGAAAATTGAATAATTCAGTGTTAGCCATCACCGTCAACCAATTAGATCGTCTGACTGCGAGAAAATTATTTAATTTCATTGTGAAATCAAAAAAAAAAGAATTTTCTTGTCCAAGTACACAATGCTTTCTTATTACACTTAGAATTACAAACTTTCAATTAAAAAGAACAAAAAATAATTTGTAGTATGCGTCCCTGAAATGTTTGGCACCACCGGCGAATTCAGAAGGCGCGAAAACATCCTGGCACGATTAGGAGAGCAGCCCGCGCTGGTAGGTGGCACAGGACTAAACCGTTGGAGGAAGGAGATACATAGAGTAAGAGAGTTAGCTATAGTGCTCGATCTTGAATGCGCGGAACAAGGATGCGGGATACGAGATTCGAGACGAAGGACATTATCGCACGATGGCCGGTTACCTCGAAAGGTGGAAAGTCAAATGAGAATACATTGCAAATTACCATTCTCATGTCCAGCTTTTTAGGAAACAAATGTGTACGACTCAAACCTTCTCAAACAGAATTTCAATTGGGAATCAATGTTAACCTAATTTTCAATATAAAAAAGTTGGTCTTCTATTTGATGTAGTTATTATGAATCTCATTGTTTTACATAAATGTTTTCTATTCATACAAGTAATACTGATGTTGATTCCAATTGTAGACACTGAAGATATTTAATACCGAACTCAATTACAATACAATAAATCTAAAGTCACTTTTATTTTTCCGGAAAACCTGAAAACCGTTTTTCCAAAGACTTCTTACAATAATCGGGGCAACTGATTAGATTAATTAACCTAATCCTAATAGGATCTCATCTTCACGCACAATGTAGGCTGCTCGATATATAGCGCGAGCCTGCCTGTCTCCGAGCAAGTATATACGTCAACTATAGATAGTTACATATTGTACAGGTGTGTTGTGTCTATGAGAGTAGCCCACTGTGTTTGAGTGCAGAGTATACTGTGTATTACTGACAAGATAGGTTGAACAATGGCTTCCATTACTGGCAGAGGCTGCCTGCGTTAATGGGCAAATTGTGTGCTAAGTCATTTAAACGCCTAAGCTCGAACCTGGCGCACCAACCTCTACACGTTCAGTATAGTAATTCGATGAGGTCAATGACGTGAGTTCTCAGACCAGTATGAAAATCTCTACTTCCTAGTTTCACTTTATTATCACTATTTCTTGCATCCTGATAAGAAATGCATACATTATGGGTGTGTGGAAAGCTTACTGGCGCGAAAGTGATCCTATGGAGTAGAATTATGTAATCTTTTGAAAGTTTTTAAGAGGTGAATTAGAGACACAATATTAACAAGTCAATTTGTACAAAAAACTATTTTGGAACAAGAAAACTTAATTAAATAGATACCATGTATGTACCTATGAGTAACAACATGTTGCAAATAATTTTCGAAATTGCAGTTAATACTGCTTCTTACAATTAGAGATGGGCATCGACGCAACATTGGTGCGGTGTTTGTCATTTATTTTAGTTGTTGTGGCTTATTACAAATAATATTCTTTTTGACAGAGAGATATTGACCATAATTAATCATATAACTGTTGATAATGCAGATGATTCTGCTTCATAGAGATGGTGCTTTTTCTTAAATATGTTTCTGCTTCTTAAGAATTCTATTTTTGCTTACTTTTTACAGATGACGATGCTTCCCAGTGATCCTATTGCTTGTTACAGACATTGCTTACTCTTCAATATTACTTCCAATCCTTAACCAAACAATCTGCAATTATAAATTTCCAACATTTCTTTATTTTCACCTTATAATGAAGATTTTATTCCGATTGTAATCAGATCATTCAGCCTAATAAATGTAATCTCACGCAAAACCGGATACGCAATTATACATCTTTTTCAGCTCAAGATCTCGGATAAAAGCGAACCTGCTACTCGTCTCTTAGGACTTAAGTCAGGAACGAACAGGATATGGCTGTTTGAATGGTGATTTTTGCGAGGGAGCAATTTATTACTCTCGTGCCCCGTGCCAGCGGCGGCGACAGTGCTGGTCTCTCCAGGGGTGGGAGAGAGCAGAGGGAGCGGGGGTAATGAAATTGCACTCATCGTGTGAAATTTAATATTAATCCTGGATGTAATATGAGAGCGAACAGCGGCGCTCAACCGAATCCTTCTCATTTTCAGAGATAAAATGGTCAGTCAATTGCCTTTATGACTTTTACCTTAAATCAAATAGTACGAAAACCCTTTATATATTATAAGATTACAATCAAAATAAGACTCTAATTTGTATATATCACTATTCAGCAGCTTAAATTAAACATTAAGGAAAAAAATGAGTGTTATCTTAAGTTAGTGCGGATGAATAGAAGCTAAGTAAAAGAAAAATAGATCGTTAATTTTTGGATGGGTACCACGAATAAGTAAGGAGAGATTCATTACATTATTAACACTGACTTTTAATAAAATCTGCACGCCTTTTCTTTAAGAGTCGTTTTGCTTTTCTCTTTCCCTTCGTTTGCGTCCCGTTCGCGGCCGTTTTCTCGCGACTCGAGAAACGCGAGCACGGTTCACTTTCTCGAACTTGATCAATGTGACCTGTAGCTTTTAACGAGTAAAGCGTTAATGAAACTCTTGCAAGTTCAACATTCATTAGAAAAGGAAGGGAAAATAGAGGAGTGTGAAAATACAATTAAAGCTATACCCATTTTTTAGACGATGTTTGTAATTAATGTATAGATATAATGTTCACGGGTACAGCTGCTCTTTCTTTGGATTTTCTCCAGTATTACAAATTTTATTCATTAATCAAATCTACAAAAATGATGATGATAATGCTGCTAATGATGATGGTGGCAGTTATGGTGGCTGTGGTTTGATTAGAGGAGCTGGGTGTGATAGTGCAAGATTCTTTTGATGGGTATAGATAAACTTTTTTGTTTTAGATTGTATCCATTGTTAGACATCTTGTGCATCAACAACATGTGCAACAATGATGATGAGGTTCTTGCTGCTGATGATGGAGATGGCGCAGTTTATTTTTTAAGGTTTTCTGCTAAAGATGCGTTGATGGGTATACACGCATTTTATTTATTTTTTAAAAATTGTATTGGTTGTTAGATATTTTATTAGTAAAAAAAATTTGTCACAATGATGATGAGGATGAGGCTGATGATGATGATGATGATTATGATGATGACAGTGGTTGTGATAGTTGCAGTTATAGAGTTGTTGGCACTTTTTAGTTTAGGATAGATTCAAGGCAATTGAGATGATGATACGATAAAATTACAAATTTTGAAACTTGATTCAGATAACGTATAAAGCGATATGGATGAAGTTTGCTCGTCTGTTGAAAGTATTGATTTCCGTGTTTTATAAAATTTCATACGAATGAATGAGGGACGTTTGGATTTAATTGCACGCACATACTTACTCAAATTATGACGATTTGCAGGGGAATGCATGCAGGTAGAAAACACGCGTAGGTGTACACATATGTACATTGCGGAATGAGAGGGTTGACTGGCTCTCCAGTCGATCAATAGCCCCCTTCCCCCTCTCTTCGAGCGTATTCTAGGGTGAATGCATGCGATAGGCACCCCATTGCTATGCCACCCCCGAAAGCCACTTTATATTTTAGTAGCAATGTTCTACAACCCTTCAGAAGACACTCTCGATCTGGTTCAGCAACCTGAAGGACTTCTCTTGATTTCTACCATCTCTGACAGTCCCCATTAAGTCAATTCTCATAATAGGTGCAGCTTCTTGATTTATATTTCTTTTAAATCTTACACTCTTTTCGTGCTGGGTAAGGAAAACAGGAAGGTATATATAAAAGGGGTGCCTGGAGACTAGAAAGAAGTTATTGTCCTGAAGATGAGAAAGAATCTGTAGACTTGGGAGAACCTTGTCTTTACACCAAGTCTCATTTTCATCAGGAGAATATTCCGAAGGGGTAAAGGGACTATAGTATTGTTTTTTCGACACACTTTTTCTCGCACGGAGTACTTGCAAACAATGTATGAACGCTTTTTAAGCTTTCAGGAACTTCGACCCTCTTCCTGGGCGCTTTTTTTATTCCTCGTTAAAAAAGATATTCGTCTCGAGCTTTTCCACTCAAGTAGTGCGAAAAAAATCTCTTCCCCAAGAGAAATCTGTCTCAGAAATGGGAAAAGGGAAGATTTTTTGTTAATTTATTATTTCAAGGAATCACAAAATTTGTTTTGGTTTTAGTTTTTACTAGTAATGTTTTACTTTCTTTCCGAGGAAACATCTTTTTCACTGCTCTCTTCGCCCGTCATGCAGCATCTTTTCCTCTCGCTCTTCTCTCACCTTCTGTCTGATTGAATTTTTTTCCAGTGCAGAAATGTTTCCACCAAATGAATCCTTCGAAATATTGCATTCCGACAACAGCGATTCGTATTTCATGTTTAATAAAAGAGTGCCTCTCTCAAGCTTTAAATTCTTTTTCTTAAATTGTATAATTCATTTATTTCTTTATTTTATATTCTTATATACGTAATATTAAGAAATTTCATAAACCTAATAAACATTGTAATTCCCTCTCCATGCTTATGATAAAAACTACATTTTTTCCCTGATGTAGATATTGTTTCACTCTATGGATGTTTATTGTTACTTTCTAGTAGTCAGTCAAATTTTTAGATCATGTTTGTTGTTAGAAAGGATAGTCATTCTTATAGAAGTTTTTTCTTTGGAAGTTGGTAACTGAAGTTGGTCTTTCTTATATAGCACATGCTCTTTCAGAAAAATGATTTCCATACTAATTATATAATTATGCAACAATTGTGCTCCCAGGAGAATTGGATCAAATTGTCAGTGATTTGGCTTATTAAAAGAAAAAGAAAACCACATTGTGAAACAGAAGCTGGACAGTGAAAATAGCAGAACTCGGTCGCATCCGTAACGACTTTCCTTCAGGCGTATCTCCAACGAGCAACAGCAAATACAAGTACAACACCAAGTCCATTCAATCTAATACTTCCAGAAGAGGGGGTTTGGTAACAACCATTTGAACCCACACAAGCAAAGGACGAGACACAGACATGGTTAGGGGCAGTTTAATATCGGATAATTGAATCCCAGACCCATTCCCCTTCTCTCATATCCCATCCCACCTTCCGCTGACGGCGTCTACGATAGCGAAGAGAGAGACAGGAGAAATTGAGAGTGAGAGAGGTTGAAAAGTGGACATAGTAGACTACGGCACTATCCCCTTATTGCGACTCCGTTAAATAAGAGAAATGAAGAGAGAATAGGTGAAAAGGGAAAACAGCTCCTTTCCTAATTTCTCTACAGATTTTCAACCCTTTAATAGTATTAAAAATGTACATATAAATTTATCAAAATTTTTCTTTTTTTCAGCACCATATCGAGTAAAGCATTGATACGAATAAAAGGTCTCGGTAATCGATATGACCGACACACGATGACTAAAAAGCAATATCGAAATATCTCTCCTTTCAATCAAAAATTTATCCCTCGATATTTGTTTAAGTTTTATTGGTATTTTTCGGTGTACTTTATATTGAAGCGATATTGCGCCAAAGAAGAGTTTTAATTAATTGAGGGTTGTCAATTGTGCGAATGATAGAAACATGTGATATATCGATAATTATTCAGTAATTAAATTCAATTGTTGAAAAACGTTTTCACTCTGAGAACTTAGCTGGGCCCATTGTCTTTGGGTGTTGAACAAAACGATTGATCGTTGCAGCCAGTCGTTTGTGCAATTGCTCGTTAGGAGCGCTTAAAGCGCCGCGCGGGTTGATGATAATTAAATTGCCCCGCGGAGCACACAGTGACTAAACAGTCATTATAACGACTAGGTCATAATTGCGAGAACTGGTAACGAACACACCGTCAGATAACCGAGTAGATACTTCGACAATCTACCTTCCTTCGTATATAGAATCCACCGCGGTAAATTCGAATTGAGAACCAAAGAAATGTCTGTTCAGTAATATTTGCCCCAGGGTTCACTGCATGAGGTAATCTCTACTTCTTGTATAAAGAAATCTTATTATCGCCCCTCAGTTAAACAAAGCGAATGAGTAATTCTGTTAATTGAGATAAGATTTTAGGAGTCTTTTTTGGACTTGAATTATTTGCAGCAACTTTAATATCATATGCATGGGTAGAATTTTGTAGATATTGTTTTTTGTTTACTTTTGTTTATTTTCTATTGTTTCTAACTGAAAACTCTATACTTTCTTATAGTTGGTTATCTTTATCACAAACAATATTCGTTCTTAAAGATGCTGTTCGTTCTTATTTGTTTTACGTATACCGATTGTCACAAACTTTCTCAGGACTAATTATTCTATATAAAAAGATGAAGATGAACCTTTTCAAGATTCCCAACCGAGCAGAAAAGATTCTGAAACTTTGAATTCACTTTATCGGCCTAAATGCGAGTGTCCTAGTTGACTTTCACTAAAGGAGACGCTAAAAGGTTCAGAGGTGTATCGTCGAGATTTTGCTTTTAGCACATTCACGATAAAACGCGTCTTGGGCTGTCACCACCACCACAACTACTGCTATCCTTACCCTCCCTGATTCCCCTTTACTGAGCTGCAACACCTTCTCTTTCTCGACTTCGGAACGACGCTAATGCCGATAAATGTCGTTCCGTGTAACAAATGCGGTATGTTACAAGTTTATCATTTCTTCACCAAACAATGCTACTTTACCTTATACTTTTCTCCTCTTATTAAATACGTTTATCCAATTAACTTCAACTTTACCAGAATAATAATCGTTAACTAATTCTGTAAAAGCCAACTGTAAACTTCAATATAAGATTTTCGCACAAAGGAATTTCATCTAACCTTGTAAAATGGTTACAGCTTCATTAATCTAGCATCGCAATTTCAGACCTTGTTCTTATATAACACTTGCTTTAGCAGTATCCAGTTAAATGTTTTTAACATTAAGATACCTCATATCAGGCACAGCAACCGTAAAACGTGTCTGCGTCGCGAGGGTGTCGAGGACAGGGAAGAGATCGAAGGGAAGGGCCTGTAAAATCCACAAATCACCGAATAAACCAGAACAATGAAGCTGATGCCTGAGAGTGGAGAGGGGAAAAATGGAGGTGGTTGTGAGGCCAACATAGGATCGTAGGTTAGGGACGGCTCAGAGGGGCTGGTTTAGAGGGTTGAGGGCTACTATAATACGCGTACCGCTGACAATAAATTTGTCCACGGACTCAATAACAGGGACTGTTTCTGTGATTTAATGATACCCGCTTTGCGAGTTGGAACAGTCCCTTTCGTTTACTCTTGAACCTTTAAAAAAAAGCTTTTTTCGTATTCGCGTTAAGTTATCATTCAAGTTATCATTAACTTAACCTTAATTTATTGAGTTATATAAAGAACAAATACTGTAACTATCCTGAACGATTTGGTTTAATTGGTATATCTCTCTAAATACTGTGATTATATTGGCGACTAATTATCCTGGGGAAGTCCGAGAACTGGTTGTGGTCCAGTATACAACTCAATATCCGGAAGAGGTTTCTGCATCGCCGATGTCCTTTATCAAACATTGTACGCAACTCCAACTAGACAACTGCGAGCATTGGTGCTTGGGTCTTATCTAAAAGATAAGGACCTGCCAACCCTTATGAATGCTTCCATTATACTCAACGATATCGTCGTCCCTTCCTCCTTGCCCTTCTCTGCGATAGTCCTCGCTAATGATAGCCACGTGAAATTAATATGAAATTAACAGTAAATAAAAGAAAGAAAATATATCTTCTATATCAATAGCAGCATGTGCCTAAATATTGCCCTTTTTCAGATACTTTTTGACTAGTTTACTTTTATTTAGTATTATAAATAGTTAACGATTAACGGTTGAGGATCTTTTTCATTATATCAAAATATTTGCGTGATATATACAAATGCTCTTCTTTCTTGTTGAAAATCTTAATTGCTAGAGGTATTGCTATATGGACCACTCTTGCAGATGCTGTTTTCCTAAATAATGCTTTTCATTTTTAGAGAATATCTTCATAGATGGAAATGTTATTCTTTATTATAGACTTTTTTAATTTCTTATTGTACATGTGTTATCTATTCTCTAGGAATCCATATATAAACATCGTTCTCACTCGAAAAGCAGCAATAATTTTATGCAATTACCTTTTCCCTATAGCAACATCTCTGAGCAGACTTCGAACGCTTTTACGGTTCCTTAGTCTTTCAACCTCGTCGCTGCGTTCGTTAGAGGTGGATTCATCGCCAAATTGAATCAATTATCATTCTAAGGCAGGTTTTCGGAAAGCCCCGTCTGCTTGATTTTGTTTGTGCTTTGGACGAAAAGGCGGTTCCTTCTGCATTATCTAGTCGCTTAGTTGTTAACTCAACCCCTGAGATCTTAACTCAACTGATTTGAGACTAACGGGTGATTCCAAAGTAATACTTTCACCTGATTATATCAAACTAAAGACTCTTAATGAACTCGAAAAATGTAATCAGAATATCGTCATTGTGTGCCAACAACTCGCACCTATATATCTCGACAATTGATCTCGTATCTGAGATTAAAGAAGTTTTAATCTACTTAAGGAGATTCTCTCTTTTCTCTTTAGCACCCTCATTGAGACGATTAGGATCAGCTGATCACGGTTTTGTGTGAGCTCGATCGCGCGGATGCTTGGTAGTTTGCCTTTGGAGAGTGACGACGTGAAAGTTCATTAGAGGAGTTCTGATGGACATGTGCATTAATCAAGATTTTAATTACCACGGCGTGTAACTGCTCTCCGGCTAAAAACTAAACATACCTTCGCCCTCCTTCCTCGCGCGTCTCCACCACCATCTTCTAACTGCTGCCACGAAGCTGCTTGCGAGCTAGAGCCAAAGCCGGCTCTAATTAGAGCTCTTCTCGAGGCTCGAAGATTAAAAGCCAGGCCTAAGTGCCGGCACGGTGCAAGCTCTCTCTCTAACCTTCTTCTCTTTCTACTCTTCGTTTAATACCGATCGACTATTCGCGAAATGCAAACCTCGCGTACATACTGGCTCAGGAAAGTAGTGAGAAACAACCAACAAAGGGGGAAGGTACATGCACTGATCGTGCGTTATTCTCCAACTTGCGGAAATGACGAATCGATCTTTATTCGCCAGAAATAGTTTAGTCGAGATGTTAGGCTTGTTAGAGTTTCGTGTGTAGCAAAGAAGAGCACTTTTAGGTATAAAAATCTTCTGTAAAAAATATATATGTAGCTACGAAAAAAAATATTTAGGGATATACAGGTTTATGATGATTATTATTTTTTGGAACAACCAACGTAGTCTGTGGTGAGAATGGAAAATATAGGGGGAAAAAAAATCTTTGGAATGGAGAGTATTCATCAATAATACCTATAACAAGGAAAAACATCTTAACGTTTAAAGATCATCCATAACATTTGAGATGATCTTTGAAATTTAAAAGTATCCTTAACATTAGATACGATTGTAAATATAAAAGATCATTTTTAACATTCACGAACATCCTTAACTGTCCATATCATCTTTTAATTTAAGAATTTAGTTTTAAAGATCAAATTTAATTTTTAATTTTATTCTTAACATTGAAGAGCATAATTATGCTAAAAAATTATTCTCAACATTTAAGAAAATGTTTAAAGTTGAAGACTATTTCTAACATGAACGACCATTTTTATCATGAAATATCATTATTGGCATTTAAGAGCATTCTTCAATTTTAAGATCTTTTTTAATTTTGAAGGTGATAGTTATAATGGAAGATCATACTTAATTTTTGAGACCAAATGTAACTTTCCAGGTCATATTTAATTTTAAAGAACTTCCTCAAATTTCAAAATTCTCCTTAAAACTAAACGCTATGTAATAGCATCCTTGAAATTAAAGACCATCTTTAACATTCAAGATCATCCTTAATCTTCACGAGTCTCCTTAAAATGAGTGACCTTGCTTGATACTATAGACCAAATTTAACTCACAAAAATGATTCCTAAATCGTAAAGTTAAAATACAAAACTTAACTTTTAGGATCATGCTTAACATTAAAGGCAATTCTAAATAGTAAAGACCATGCTTACCATTGAAGATCATTCTTAATATTGAATATCATCGTTAACTTCTAATAAAATTCTTAAAATAGCATACCATCCTTAATATTCAAGTTCATTCTCGATTTTCAAAACCGTCCTTAAGATGGAAAAACATTCAATGTTGATGACAAAATTTAATTTTCAAGATAATTAATCGTTAACATTGAAGACCATCCTTAAGATTTAAAATAATTCTCAACATTCAAGATCATCCTAAAAATTGAAAACTATTCTTAGGTTGAAGACAATTGTTAAAATGACAGGTTATTCTTTACATTGAAGAGCATCCTTAACTTTCATGAGTTCCAAAGGACAGATCATACTTAACTCAGATCGAACTGAAAAACAAGCTCAGGGCCCAGGAAGGTCCTCAATATTGAAGAGCAATCGTAAAAATAAGGACCATACATACCATTGAAGATTATTATTAATACTTAGAATTATCCGCAGCTCTTAATATCACCCTTCAAATTTCACGCGATTATTAACATTTACGAAAATCATTTATTTTATGTATGCCCTTGAAATGAAAGAAGCTCTTCATGTTAAAGACCAAAATTAACATTTAAGATCATCTTCAGCATTCAAGACCAATCTTAACATTGAAAATTGAAAATAATTTCCAACTTTCAAAATTACCCTTGAAATTGAAACTTATCCTTAATATCTAAAATAACCCTCAGTTGGTAAGATTTTCCTTAAAACGGAAACACATTTTTAATATTATAGACCAAATTTAGCTATTATGTTCATCTTTAACATTAAAGATCGCCCGAAAGTTCAAGATCATCCTTGAAATTGATGACCGCACTTAACGCTCAAAATAATACTCAATTTTTAAAATCAGTCTTAAGTTGGAGGAACACCATAAGCTTTTAAGGTCATCCTAAAAATTGATGATAATTCATGACACTGAAGACCAACCTCAACTTTAATCATTATCTTTAACATTAAAAAAAATCCTTAATATTGACGACCATTTCTAACACTTAGGACATTGAGGAACATCTTTAACAATTAACAATGGCTATCTATGTCAGTGAAATCTCACAGTTGAATTTCCCTGCTCCTCTTCCCTCCTTCTTTACACATGGATGAAAATAGCTAAAAGGCTCTTTCACAGGGAAGCTTTAGTGCTCCCTAAATCGTAATTTGTACTCTAGGGGTTCGGTTCTTTAACGACTGATGCATTAGTGCACGTTTACCTTTTTGTGGTCGACCATGGCATACCAGAAGGAATTCAGTCTATGCAAAGTGGCTTTGGACAGGTCGCGGGCATCGTGTCGCGTCGCGCCTGAAAGGTATAATGGTGCTACTTAGCGCTGTTATGCGGCTTTGTCGTTACGATCGAGATCGGTCTTCCTTGGCCCATTATACGCACCTACGTATGGTGCGTACGAGCATAACACGCTGTATCTGCTACGTGTCGCACGATACGAATCGACCCCTTGCTAGCTGACGTTTTATCGGAGAAAGGCGACCGTGAAGTATAATTGGTCCATTGTTGCCTCTGCAGGTGTAGGCCCATTACGTCTCTCCTTTCAAAACTTGAGTCAACCGCAATCTCAGCGATATTTTAAAAGGAAGTGAGAACAGAATTCAAAAATCGTTTCACAGGTTTCAGATTTTTAGAAATGTAGTACACTATGCTGATGATCATTCCTAGAGATGTTCTTTTTTCTTAGAGATATTTGTCATCGTCACTATTGCGTTGGATGGTCCTTATTGCTATAGATGTTCCTACAGGGTTTTTCTTAGAGATTTTACTAATCATTAGGAATTATGTTCTTCAATAGAGATATTGAATTTATTTGCAGAAATTGCTGCTTAGGCTCTTTAGAACATTAGTGCTTCATATTCTAAATAATTTTAATTTTAAGAAATTTTTTTCTGACACGTTGGAATTGTTAAGTCTTAATTGTTATTTGTTATTATATGTTTTTTCTTTCTTGTAGGCGATAATTATCACAGAAATATCTTTGAAAAGTTGAACCCCATTCCCAAAAATGATCGATTCACTACCGGAAGGTACCATCGCTGATTCCGAGGCTGCTTTTGAAATAGCCATTCATGGCATTCCCGGGGCACCTCTGTGTATTTCCGAATCGGCATATTGAATTCACGCCATTTCTGTTTTGACGTACCGCATCAGTGCGATACGATCCATCGAGCCTCAACGCGTTTATGTCGACGAAGAGGAAGCGATTTTTTACCCTAACAAATAGCCTTCTGCGGTTTATCGAATTTTCGAGATAAGCATCACCCAATTTCAAACGCGCACCTTCAAAACTTTCCCTTCCCGAGGAAAAATCACAAGGCTGAGTTCAAAAAAATATTTCGGAAAGAAGGAAGAAAAGCAATATAAAGTTGATTGGATTTCATATTATCAATGAAATTTGATTAGAACGAAAGGCGAATTATAACTAAAATCAACAATACGGATGAGCGTGAGAGCTCTCGCTTAGAGCCAATTTTCGTTGCGATTTCCGTCGCGCAGCACCGAACACTTCCGGTGTGTAACACCCGTTTCATGGAATATACCTACTGGGGAAATTGCAGGGGAAATTTGAAAGTTCGCACGATATCCATGAACTCGACTCGCTTGACCCCGCCTGCTTTTCAACTCTCGATGATGCGTGTCAAAGATTTTTAAAGAGGAATCTATTGATTTTTGTGATAAAGGACTTCCTTTACAAATTAAAATACAAGTCAATTTTAATATAGGATTTTAAATAGGGATGATTTTTTTTATCTACGATTATGAATAATGGGTTATCAAAAGGGGTTTACTAATCTGCTCTGGAGGCGAAAATCTCAATCTGGAAGACTAAGCCAGTCAATGATCGATCATCATCCGGTCGAGCTCTCAATCGGCAGTGACATGGCAACGGTCTGGCAGGTTCAAAAGTCATGAGATTAATCGCCGTTCAGAAGAATATAAATAGATAATCAATGAGAATAATCTTGTGCAACTGCAGTTTCTATGTGAATGCACTCTAGATTATCATAGTATAATTGATTATCAGTATTTATAAATAAGCTTTTTTCTAGTTTCTCCCATGATTCTTTTTGCGTGGAGTCCATATTGCTCTCAATAAAAAAAAAAACGTTTATCATATTCGATCATCCCTCCCCACCAACCAAAAATATTTTTGTCCCCTATTGGAGCAGTGAACCCCTCTCTTCCTGATGGCCCCTCAACATTAACCATATTATCTTTACTCGCATAACCCCCTCCTCTCTTCAATTCTCTGTCATCACACCTCTTCTCTTTCTATCTTATCTTCTCCTATTCATATACAGGCATAGCAATACACGTGGAAATGTCTGGCTAAAGCACGGATCACGGATGAATGGTAGCATGGCGCAAGCCTTGCTCTTGTCCGTCTAAAATGCTAACGAGACGCTAAACACAAGTAAATATTCTTAAGAACATGTTCACTACCCGGATGCACCGGGTCGCGCACCAGGTAGCTTAGCGCGTATTCAGCGAGAACTTTTGAGAATGAAAATTGTTCCAAAACCTAAAACAGCTACCAAATAAATACGTATCCTACAAGAACTTTTTAAAAAATTTTATTTTGTGAATAACGAAAACAATTATAAATGGTTAATCGACGACGCAGGTGCACTGAGTCGCGCACCAGGTAAGTTAGCACGTTTTCTACAAGAACTTTTTAAGAATTTAAATTGTGCCAAAAGCCAAAATAACCACCAATAATGAGTCGAAGCTTCGGGGACACCGGAACGAGAACCAGATAGTTGAATACGTATTCTATAAGAACTTGAAAAAAAATTTTCAATAACGAAAACAGTTATAAATAATGGTGAGTGGACGACTCGGGTGCACTAGGTTGTGCACCAGGTTGCTTAGCACGTATTCTACGAGAAGTTTTTAAGAGTTTAAATTGTGCCAACTGCAAAAACAAGTATAAATTGTCAGTCGACGATCCGGGTGCACCGGATCGCGCACAAGGTAGTTTAGCACTTATTATACATGAACTTTCTAAGAATTTAAATTATAATATCTCTTAAAAGGAATACCAATCGTTAAATTTTTTAAAAAGAATTTGTAGAATACCTCCTAAGCTACCTGGTGCGCGACTGGTACATCTGAATCGTCGATTCACCATTTGTAATTGTTTCCATTATTCACAAGTTTAAAATTTTTTAACTTTCTCGTAGGATACATATTAAAGTGCTTTGTGCTCGATCCTGTGCACCCGGATCGTCCACTTATCATTGGTAGTTATTTTAGCTGTTGGAACAATTTACATTCTCAAAAATTTCTCGCTGAATACGTGCTAAGCTACCTGGTGCGCGACCCGGTGCATTCGATTAGTGAACTTACCATTTAGAAACGTGTAGACTATTGACAAACCTAAGATTTCCTTTTTTAACGCAGGCTAATTTTTTCTGACAATTACATGTTCTTAAGAATATTTATTTGCGGTTAGCGTCTCCTAAGCATGAGAGACGGACAAGAGCAAAGTTTTCGCCATGCTGGCATTCATCCGTGATCCGTGATTTAGCCAGATATTTCCAAGTGTCTTGCCATACCTGAGCCATACAAACTTCATTCACGCGGGTACCAACTGTTCCCCTCAACATTAGCAATCTTTCTCTTATATCCTTTCACACTCTTCTCCTACCTTGTTTCATATGCAAGGGTGTTGTTTTATTATTACTATTGTCTTTCAACTTGTCCATCCGCTCCGTGTACTATTTCATCCGTCTTATCGTCTTATCGTCTTATCGTCTTATCGTCCATACTTAAATTACGTAACGCATTATTGGCCATCTTCAGACCCCTCATCTCTCTTTAACAAGGGAACTGTAACATATTTACACAGAGTGTCTGAACCCCCCCCCCCACACCTTTAAGCTGTTATATGATTTGAGTACGGTCCCTTACTTCTCTCTCTGTATGACTTCTTCTACCCGTTTGCTACACAAACATACTTACCCTACACCGCAACCATCGATCCCCAATCCATCATCCTGTCGCACGCTTCTGTCAATCGCTCATTTACTGCATTCTGTATATACTTCCCCTTACGCCTTCTAATCAATACACACATGAAACCCTCCTCCTTCATTTCTGTCACTCTTTATATTCTCTCACATTCTTCTCTCATCCTTACCATCTTCTCTCCCCACTCAATTTTACCCATCAGTACGCTCTCGCGCCTCTATTATCCCTATTAACATAATCTTTCCTAGTTGCTCCTCCTTCTTGTCACCCTCTCCTCCTTGATATTACCTCTCTATTTTGTAATACCTTGACCCACTATTCCATCATTTATATTGCCCCTTCTCCTGTAGGTCCCCACTCTTTTCCTAGGAGCATTGGTCCTAGATGTTGCTACGCAAATTTTCTTTCGCAGCTTTTAAAAAACATATTAAATGCATGTTAATTAATTTAAGTGTTAAATAAAAAGAAGTTTTAATTGGCTTGTAAGAATTTTCAGATTTGATGTCGTGTCTTAAATCTGTTCGTAAGAGAGATCATGAATCGATCGAAAGCAGAGGGAGTAGGCGTCGATACACGATTGCTTTCAATTTTAAATTGTGTATGAATGCACTTTCGTATGTGTAATAGTATTTGTAAAGGAGGCATCTTCCCTTCGCACACCCACGTGCTTCGGAGTCGATCGAGCTGTGTCTCGTTGTAGAACATCGTCCGCTGATAGGGGATACGTGTTACGTGCTCACAAACATTCTTCCACGAACAGAGATTGTTATATATTTCTCTAAGTGAGAAAAATTAAATGTATGCTATAAATTTACCCAATTCAAAATTTTTAATCAAAATATCGTCTATAAGAATAGGATATTTTTCATTATCATCATTTATGGCTGAGCGAGTATTATAGAATCATCTGAAATTTTACACCTTAATTTTTCAACGGATCACCATGCTTTAAAAACCGCTGAAGCAAAAAAAAAGTTGTAGCAATGTGGTTTATCCACAGGTCTACCTGTATATCTATCCGTCAGGAGTCTTTCGTTTATTTAATTTTTATGTTAATGCAAACAGGGAAAAAAGTAAATTTTTTAAATTTCTTTTTTATCTTCAAAAAAATGTATAGTAGTCTTTCTCTCACTTGGATTCAATTCACAGAAGTATACAAACAATTGCAAACTTGTGACATGTTTTGACATATGTGATATATTTTTTCTTTGATTATTTTTGAAATGCACATGAAAAAATGCACATTTGAGGGTTTTAGGCAAAAAGAAAACGCTTTTTCTTCTGGTGTTGTTGAAATTTTATTTCGAATGATGCTTTCTGAAAATATTTTGCAATTTTGACTATTTATTCAATTTATAAACTAATTATAGAAATGATGAGTAGAAATAAAGCAGAAATAGCAATTTTTTGCATATTGGAAAGCCCTTTGTTTCTTAGACGTTCTTGATGAGATTATTTGAAACAAATCCTGATTCGTGAGAGGCAAGGGGCTGACGATAAAAAAAGTAATCCGATTGTTCTAAAACTGTCTACAAATGCACGTTTGTTCATGTAACTTGTTTATAAATTTGATTAATTCTCTTGTTCGACAAGAGAACGTAGAAAAATATTCGTTTATAAATTTTACGAATTTCATTTGATCAAAAAGTTCGCTAAAAACATAATTGCAATATAATTGTAACACGCCTAGAAAACTAGCGATCTTGAATTGCCTATAAACGCCTATAATTTGCGTTTATTCACACTAGTGAATTATGGAATCAAAGAACTTGTGCTGAAAGGAATCATTTCAGCAGAAAACATTGGTAACATAATTTAAACAAAAGCGGAAGAAGAACTATTTGATCTACCTATAAATGTCTAAAATTTACATTTTTATTTATTTTTTTTATAAAATAAACAATAAGTGATGAATAGCACAATTTTTCCAGAAAAATTCATTGACAATACGGACAATAAATATTTCTTGAACACACTTTCTTGCCCTAAAAGGGAGAAAATGCATCGAAAATGCAAAGCGAAAATTGGAAATTCCAAATTTATGTCAAAACACGCACTATAGGTAAAAATGTCTGCCAGAAAAATTCGAGCTTTTCAAAAGACAAAAGAATGTCTTTTAACTATTTTTTGATTAGACTCGTCATTTTGTTTCTATCTCGAGTAAAAATTTTTCGACTTGGTTTTGACTTGAATTGCCCCCAATTAAAACATACTGAAAACGAAAAGTTCGACTTGAGCATGTCTCAGTTTTGAGACGCATCCAGACATCGGTGCCTTGGGAAAGAACTCAAGACATCATCAATTAAATTGCTAAATTTTCAGGTAAAAAATCGATATTCAAAGAAAGAAATTATTAATTTTTAACTAAGATGATAGAATATTCAACTAGATTAGTTAAGTTTTCAGTTTAAAAATTAATTTTTAGAAAAAAATCTCTTAGTAGATAGTTAACTGTTAATTTTTAAAAATTAGTTTTAAAAAATTATTTACAAAGTAGTTCAATTTCCAACCAAAATAATGAATCTTTAACTGGAATAGTTGAATTTTTACAAAATCATGAATTTCTGTTTTACTCATTATGTGTCCCGTAAAAGCTTACTCTAAGCTCACTCTAAGCGAATTCCATTTCTTTTTTCTTTCACTTCTCTCCTACCCCAATTTTGCCATTTTTTCACATCCATTCCTTCACTCCTTCCCATTCGCCCCTTTCACCTTCTCCAACTCCTTCATCCACTCCACACGCATTTCATCCTCCCTTAGAACCTTTACCACATTCTCTTTTCAGCTTCGATTATCTTGCATTCCTCTTCTCCATCCTCTCCATGCATGCTCCCATGTTTCCCCCTCCCATTCACATATTCTGAACTTCCTGTTCTTTCTTTTCCCAATACATTCCTTCGCTTACCTCTTTCCAAATATAAATCTTGCTATTTCGATCAATTCTTTCCTCTCCATTTCGTTCCTAATACTTTGGTACTTTCCCCTTTTTATAATCTTATAACATTTATTATGTTTTAACCAGTAAATTATTCCCGATATTTCCATGAATTGTCTTTCCCTTTATTTCCTTCTGTGCTTATTCCTTCACCATGTATCCAGGCGTCCTCCATTATACCCCTAGAGTGCACCATGTATACCTTTCTTGTAACTTATTAATCTCTTGCCTTTTCTTCCACCCACATAACTCCGCTCCGTAACCTTATATCGGTCATACCAACGTATCCAATAACAACATATTCCTTCTTCAATCTTTTTTTAACCTTCTTTTTCCTATACCCCACATCTGTTTCCGTACCCTTACCGACTTTTTATCCTTTCTATTATATTCATTCTTTCTTCTGCCACTTTTTCTAAACCTCATCATCTTTGTATTTTCTACATTTAAATTTAACTTTTTCCTTTGTAAGTATTTTTGCAATCCTGTAACTTACCCCGTTACCCAAATTTAATTTTTTCCCTCAACATTTTATCGTCTACGTATGCCGGTGTATATAATATTCTTTTCCTACTCTAACTCTTCTCATCTTTTCCTCTTCACTTCTTCTTCCCAGCCTGAGATTAATATATTAAATAGAAGTGGGCTCCCTTATGAAAAAGTATTATTGGTAAGTATTGGATACAGTACTTTTTTGCGAAAAAGTATTAGATTTTCCATACTTATTCGCGAAAAAAGTATTAGATGCAATACTTAACAATACTTCTTTTTCATACGGGGTCAGAGAACATCCTTCCCGAGCTCCTCTCACCAACCTGAAATTATCTCCTAGTTGCTCTCCTACTTTTATCCTGCTTTTTGTCTCTCTAGAAATTTCCTATACTGTCTTTATTAATCTGTTTCGTATCCCCGTTGTCACTATAACTTTTTCCCTTTCGTCTCGGTCCAAGGTTGCACTTTATAAAATGCTGGCTTCGCCGGCCCTGTCCTATAAGCCATAGCTTCTCCCTGTGTTCCTTTCTTCACTATGGATGCTACTACTTCTTCTTTCTATAACTCTAACCACTTCTATCCTCTTCATACTCTATTGAATATTATCCATGTCCATTCCTTTAGTTCTGTCTCTCCCTATTTTCGGACTTCATTTGTAATCTAAACTCGTGCTTTTCCATCTTTTATTATTCTTAACACCTCAACTATTTCTTCCCTTGCTGTGTCCTATTCCTGATATTTTTTCCCATCATACTTTCCTCCTTCTTTATGTTTCTTCTCTACCTCTCCTATGAAATACGTAAAATATTTTCTTTTGCATTCTACTATCTCAACATCCTGATTTACACTTTTTGTTCACTTTATCTCTTCATTTACAACCTTTTAAACCTCTTCTTCTCTTTTTATTTCTCCTATCTCTTTTTTCATCTACCCGTTAACATTTTCCTCTCCCATAATTATAAACGGAAATATTGCATATAGACAATATATACAAGCTCATGAGGAGAAAAGGGAACGATAATTGATTATGTGATAGTGGGCGATGAGACAAGAAAGACGGTCAAGAAACTAGAGGCAGCGGATTATATACATTCGGATCACTTTTCCATAATAGTGACATTAGAAGGAGAAAAAAATAATATAGGTAAAAATGAAGTTATTAAAAAAAAGTAGGATTTATGAATTTTTAACTGTAATTCGAATTTATACGAACAAGATATATTTTTAACCTAGAGGGTTGATTTTGGACCAGAAAAGACGAATTTTCAGCCAGAAACATGACTTTTCAACTTGAAATTAAATAAATAAATTTTGATTTAAAAAAATTGATTCACAACCAACCAGATGAATTTTCATTTGAAATGAGGGAATATTCACTTTGTTTAGTTACATTTTTTATTTAAAAATAAACTATTAACTAAAGAAAACGATTATTCAACGAAATAGTTACATTTTCAGCCAAAGAGATGAATCTTAAATTTAAATTATAAATCTTCAACCGAAAAAATTAATTTTCAACAAAGGAGTTTAGCTTTTGATTAAGTAGTCAAATTTAAAAATAAAAATGTATGAAGCCTCAACATAAAATGTGATAATTGATATTTCAATCAAAAAACATTTTAATTTTAAATAAAAAAGGGTAAATTTAACCAAAAATGACAAATTCAGAAGACCTAACTATTTTTCTTAATCTTTTTTTTTGTTTTGATCAGACTCATTGTTAAAGTTTCAATACTCTAGAAATTAAATGAAATATTTATGGTAGATTTTATTCCAAGTATATTATAAAAACGAAGAGAGAGATTTCGAAATTAAAAAAAGGTTAATTAATACAAAATCCTTTCATATCCCGAAAATCGAGACTTGTTTAAAGTCTCGCATTTTAATTAAAATCTGATTCGTTTGAAGTTTAATTTTGTCGCTTAAATAAAAAAACGTGACTTTTGATTATTGCAAGATAAATATGCTTTTATGTATCAAATATGCGATTCGAAACGTGGGTGTTGCACGCATTTTATTTAAATGGAAGTATTCCGTACCATTGCGGGCCAAACGTGGATTAAGTGGTCAGGATAATAGCGATATAAGTCGCGGAGTCCGATACGGGATAATGGAATAACCTTGCTTCCCGTTTTTTTCTTTTTCCTCTTTTTACTATTTTTTTTATTACGAATATCCGTACACGAGCAAGCATGATACAATAAAATGAAAATGATGTCAACCTTAAATTATGATTATACTTCATATATTATAGATTAGATCTATCATGATGCTGATAATGTATTATTACTAGAAAGCAAACAAGTGCACAATTATTTTTTTTTTGTCTCAAATAATTTTTAAATTATTGATAGTATGTTTTTACAACCGAAAGCCATGATTTTTCAGGTCGACCTTGTGAATATTGAGCTCCACTTGAGGAAGTGTCTAGCCATACGAGTGATGTACGATACTTTATTCCAAATAAGCATGTAATGAGACTATAGGACCTATTGGAAATTGAGTCGTGATGTTCTTACATGGGACAAATAAGCTTTTTAAAGTTTATAGAACTAATTCAAGAGTAGCAAATATAAGAGATAATTCAACAGAGATTTATAAAGTTTCTAAGACATTACAAATAAATTGTAGAATTATCCAAGTGTAATTATAAAAAAGTTCCGTAGTTTTTAAAGTGAGCTTAAAATAAAAAAGTTCGATGATTAATGTGAAAGAAATCCATAAAAAGTCTTCAAAAGGACATAATTTGGTTACAATGAGGATTTTTTTTATTCACTGAGTTATATGAACTGGAGAACAGAATATGTATGTTTTGTGTACTATATGTGAAGGTCGATGTTATAGGGGTGTTTTTTTTTATGTTAAAAAAAAGGTTAGTAAATCATTTTAGCGCACAGTTCTTTTTTATAATTTTGTAACAGATTTGAAATAAAATATTAAAATAAATATAAAAAAAACTAAATATATAAAATTAATATTACCACAAAGTTTTTATATTTCATACAGTATTGTAGTCCTACAAAAAATGTCCTAGAGGTAATTTCTATAAACCATATTATCAGTTACAGGAGGGTGAACCAAAAGCCAAAAGAAAATTTAATATATTTTTTAGGAAATGTTCTTTTTTGTGGAAAAGGTTACTAATTGGGCAAATGTAAGGATTTGTGCGGCGTATTTTGCTTGAAAAAGTATTTTAAATCTTATAAATCGAGAAAAGTTTATAATACCAAACAGCTTGAAAATATTTTCATGCACCTATTTGGGCGAATGCATTTTTCCTCTGACCCAGTTTGGGCGAATCAAATGTCCCAATTTGGGCGAGCGACTTCATGTTAGATTTCCTACAGTGGCGTTATATGGACATCAATAAGTACTGACACCTAATTTAAGTTGCAATCCGAAATTTGAAAATTTTAACCTGAAAATTTCTCAGTATGATAAATCACGTAATTAATTAATTACGTGTAATTAATTTTTAATGAAGATTATGTTTTTCGGTGAGCTAAATTCGAATCCGTGGTCAAAATTCAAATATTTTGACTTCAAAATTAAATATGGCGGTTTTTTCAT
>JAAAKG020211998.1:0-22490 GCA_010014905.2 Druon quercuslanigerum | reverse complement strand
TATAATACACAGTCTTTCACAGCAACAACAAATTAATATTCATTTGTTAAATAGAAACAAATCAATTTTATATATAACTATATATAAATTTCTTATATGCATTTTAATATTTGAATACAAGTATTATCTTTTTAACAATGAAAATTATGAAATATTTATTTCAAAAAGTTCACATTGAGTTCTTTTTCAAAACAAGTTATAATTAACTATAAAATATTTTATCCGATTTCATAAACCATTTTAAACGTTTATTTTTTAGCTTGAAATAACTTATTTAGTTCATGTATGTTCAATGTAAAAATAATTACAATGGAAATTCCCTTTTCGTCTTAAAAGTCTGAAGTTAAATTTCATGAAAGTGGTTATGTCGAAAAGTAAATTTTTAAATGAATTCATTAAAATTATTTAAATTTGTTTAGTATACAATTTTAGTTTATTTTTTTCATCTTTAAAATTGAAAGTATATTAAGATATCATTTGTTTTTGAATAATATACAATATTGTTGTTCTATATTATATTAAATAATGCCCATTATTCCCAGATCATATTAACAACTAATATAATATTTTTAAAAAGAGAACAATTAACTACTGATTGCTTCTATATCTCGATTTACAATTAAAACAAACGCACTTCACCATTTAAACCACACCTGTCATATATTTTGAAGCATTTGTGAATAGATGCAAATTTTTATATTTAAAAACACTTATTTTTAGTTTTCTTTTTCTAAGATGTTAGAACATGTCGCAAAAATCACTTAAAATACACAGAGATTTCTTAACACTGTCATTAAATAACTTTTAGTGTTTTTAAACTCAAAATTCGTATTTCACCATAAATTTGTTGCGAGCATAGGCCAACTGCATAGGTGGCGCCGCCAGACGGTTTCCGTCAACATATCGGATATTTTCAACTGCTGTAAAAACACTCTTCTTTGCGCATCGCACTTGCGCATATAGGTCGTCATGCGCATGAAGATTTAAGCGAGTTGATATGAAAACTTGATATGAAAAAGTTTGATCATTCATTCAGCTTTTACGTTCATTTTCGAGCTTAAATCACTATCAGCCAAGAAAGGCTGACTTTACGTTTATCTCAATATCATAAATTAAGCTACCCAATGAATTTAGGGCCATCCTGAAAGTAACTAAAATTAAATTTTAAGGTTTTCTTTTTATTGCGTTGGTAGCTTACTTCCCGCCTTATTTCAAATATGCTAAGAAAAAAGGTGAACAAAATACTATAGCTGTAATGCATATTACTAATGATCAGACAAACTTTAAAGATTTATTTACCTAACTCAGGTTTTAAAATTATTTCCACAGATTCAACTTTATTAAATTAATTTAAGAAACTTACACAATCTTAAAGGAATAGAGAGATCTTAATTTATCTATATGGTGAAGATTGTAAACAAGTTCTTAGACTTTTACAGCATTTAAGGAAAGTCTTAAAGGATTTTGTAATTGTTCCACATATTTGAAGGGATAAAAGAGAATTTTAAAAGATTAATGGGGCTCACAACGACTTCCAAGTACGTTAAATATTTTAGCGGATGTTACAAATTGCAAAGGATTTCTATAGAACGTTAGGAAGTAGATTCAAATTTCTTCAATTTGAAATGATTTAAAATTATTTTGACTTACTTTTATTATAAAAGAATTATAATAGTCATATGCAGATTTACAATTACGATTTAAAGTCACATATTCGTTTTTTTATTACCTTATTTATTTCTGAGTTTTTGTAAATACTACCCTTCTAAAAATTCCGGAGAAATTCCAGACAAATCCCAGATTCAGAAATTTGTCTGAAATTGTCCGAAAAGTGATCCAGTTTTTGTTCTCCGGATTCTATCGGGTTGTGTCCGAGATTTTTCCGGCCAAAGGAGCATTAAAATAAATCCGAATATCATCCGGTTGAGTCCGTATTTTGTACGAACTGACGGATGCAATAAATCCGGATTCTGTCCAGTTGAGTCCGTTTGTTGTAGGATCTGAAGGATACGATAAATCCGGTTTGTGTCCGGTTGAGTCCGTGTTTTGTACGATCTGATGGATGCGAAAAATCGGGATTGTGTCTGTTTTTGTCGGTATATTGTACAATCTGAGGAGTGCGATCTATCCAGATTGTGTCCGGTTATGACCTTGTTTTGTAAGATTTTTTGGACATGATGAATCCGGAATGTGTCCGGTCATGTTTGTGCATTGTACGGTCTGAAGAGTGCGATAAAACCGAATTGTGTCTGGTCGAATCCGTCATTTGTACGGTCTACCGCATGCGATAAATCTTGGTTTTGTCCGGTCATGTCCCTGTATTATCCGCTTTTGTCCAAAATTTTTCGAGATATTCGTGAACGCAAAATACATCCTAATCTTATCCGGAACGCATATCTGGCACGCGACCGTTAGTTCTCGCGCTTCTTGCTCGATAATGTGTTTACCTCAAGCTACGCGCTCGAACTTTGTATTTCCCCTACATTTGTGAACGAGACCATTTAAATTCAAAGGTCAAAGCATCGACAATTGTAATTTTGTGATTGCTAATTCTCTTTTGTTAAAGCTCCTTCGGCTTTAACGAACACATTCTCTTCACGTATTTCATGCTTCGCACTCGATTTTGTCCAAAATGTAAACTCTTTCACATTATGTTTAACACCATTTATCAAAAAACTTTAATATTTGTTCCCTCTTTTGCACTAATATTTATTTTTAGCTACGATAAAAAATCTATCATTTCAATAAGTTTATATTATTCAATTCATAATATGCATTGGTATTGAAACATACGTATTTTCATTATCTTACTTTAAAATTTTTTTAAAGTGCGCATCATACAAAAACACAATTTTATTAATAAACATCTGATTTCACTTGTGTCGCTTTTTTATAAATTCAATTTATTTATTTTCAATGCTATTTCTTACAATTTAAACTAAAATACGCATTAGTCCAGTAAAGTTGTTCTAAGCAAGTTTGTATATATACTTTAGGCGAAAAATGTTGCTAAATAAAATGTTATTGTAGCTTTAATTGTTTTTCAAAGAGTTAATTTTTCATTTTTAATTCATTTTTATAACAAAAGCTTGTAACGAATTTGAAAAACTTTTTTGGTTAAACAACTTTTGTCGTTCCATTTTCATTCATCAAAAAGTAATTAATAATAAATTTCTAGATCTTTTATCGATGCACGATTTTTGTGCGCTTATTTTCTTTCGCATCTTGTACAGTTTCAGCGTAAAATTTAAGTTTTTATTTTTAATTTTTTTTTGTGCGATCAAAATTTTTATTTTCAAGAAACTTCAAAAAGTTGTTATGCCATCCATATAGGTTGTTCAAAAACAACGGTTTTTTCCTTCGGACTTTGTTCACATCGTGTCTTTTTATCATTAAATTAAAAAATTTTTTTTTGAATTTTGTTCGCCTTTTTGCGTAAAAAATTTTGAAAATGCTCGAACTGTTTTAATTTCAATCTAAAATGGCTGGCTAATAAACTTGACCTTCAATTCAAAATACTAAAAAAGTATACCACAGAAAGGTCTCAAACCCTCATGGACATCTGACAAAAACTGGGGTGATCTCATTTTACACAGATCTTCATTGATGAGAATGTAAAAACAATTTTGTTATTAAAAATTTCATTGCAACTTTTGTTGTTTTTTCATTCATTTAATTTGCTTTCTTTAATGTTATTTTTTACCATTTAAACCTAAAACACGCGTCCTAGCGAAAACTGCCTCGAAGATAAATTTTAGGTATAAGTTAGGCGAAAAGTTAAATGAATAATTTAGGGTACTAATTAAAAATTTTTTTTAAATAAATAAAAAAATTCCTTCGAAATTTATTGTGCTCACAGATAGACATACACACAGAAAGACACGCGGAAAGACATTCAGACAGACAAATTCTTAAAAACGTCTTTTTCGGATTCAGGGGGTCTCAAAACGCGGACATTTAAAAGAAGCGGGAGGGTGGGGGGTGTCAAATTGTACACCTTCTCTAATTTTAGGTTTATATTTTTAGGGTAAAAATGAGAAATTTTCAAAACCAAGAATGTAAATAATAAAATAACAAATAGTAAAATCAATTAATATTACGTTTTTCCAGTTGATAGAATTATATAAGCCATTTTAACTTAATCTATAGTAAATTAAAAAATGGGTTTACGTGAACAATAATTGAGGTAAGTTTCAAAATTTCATCGAAAGTAGTTTTTTTTCTACCGTATAGAATCGATCATGGAACAATTAGACAAATAACAATTCAAATGATAGTAAAATAAAAATTCAAATAAAGAAAAGTAACAATTTAAAATTGCTAAACTTTTCTCATTGTTTTTTTCCTCAGCTTTTTTAGTTAATAAATATAAATAAACAATTCCTTTAAAGTGCTTTGCTGCAGAACCTCCTTTAAAAAAATCGGTTTCGCCATTCCCTTTATGAATTTCTAAAGATTAACTTTTGGCTGAAACCGAACCGAATCTATAAGCAAGTACCATTCAATTAAATTTAATTACAAAATTTAGATACAGATTTGAAAAGTACAGCACCGAAAATGAATAAATGAGCATGCTTTGTTAGTTGCGGATCAATTTTACCCACTGCTAAATTTGCACCTGATAAAATTTGTTTTTCAAGTTCCTGTTGAGTGGTAATAGAAAAAAAATTTTTTCACGCTTACTAAAAATAATTAAAGTAATATAATATTAAAATGTGTTTTACTCAATTAAAATCTAACAAGATATTTTACCTCATGCACTTTTATCCACAAAATTACAATGCACTTTTTTAAAGCAATCTACGACTTCATCTTGCATGATTGGCTTTTCTTAATGACCTATTTTCCATCTCCAAATCTATCATCTTTCGTCGATATTCTCTTTAAAGTCTTTCCAGTCCTCCGCTAAATATCTTCCCGTCATGTTTAAAATCAGTTTCTGTAAGAAATTATTCTCCAGCTCTAAGGCCATGATTTGTCGAAGATATTCAAATATTAGTCCATTACCCTCTTCAAAGTCTGTTTCAAGATCATTCTTGTCCTGACAGAAAAATATTTCAGGTATAAGCAAGTATAATTTAATGGTGGCAGTATAAAGCGCCAACATCTACGTTTTATAAAACGGGCATAAAAAACTCAAATCGATTATATTCATTAGTAGTAGCACTGAAAAGTTTCTTTCCGGCATTACAAATATATTCCAACAAAATTTCAAATATTTCTCACCCCTGGCTCAAGTTTCAAACAAAGTTTTTTATATTGTTTACGAACACTGAAATATGAGCCATTTTTCGACAAGATCCGTAAAAATCCGTTTTCACAGGATCTGTAAAATATAGAACAAATTTTCTCTCCCAAACTTAAAAATATGTCTTCCTTTAGCTTATTATTAAAAAAAGAATTAGAGAATAATGAAAGAAGCATCATTCTTTTGACAAATGTAGGTAAAAATGAACATCATTGTATTTTTCGTAGTTTTTCATTATATGTTTCGACAAAAAGAATTTGTTTTTAATTTTCTTTTAATGTAAGGTTATTTACTTTCCCAAGCTTTACAGAAAAAAAATTTTTTAATTATTAATCACTTATCCAATAGTGCGATTTTTTTAAAAACTTTTAAAAATAATTATTCCAATGATATAAGGTTTTTGATTTACTGATCAGTAAGCTTTACTTTACTTAAGCTTTCGCTCCACGAAGTGGAGCCTCTTCAGGATTTTTTTTAAACATATCTTCTATCCTAATAAATGAAATACACAAAGTTTTTTTTTAAACTAATTTTTTTTTACATAACCTGAAAGACTTACCATGATTTGACAGATGTTATGACAGAATATGGTGTACGTATTTATATAAGGAGAAAAAACGATGAATACTTTTTATGAGTATTCATGGTAGATGTTGTTTTTCGTTTTTTCTCACCAAGAATAGATATTGCTTAAATTAAAATAACCATTTTTTGTATTAACGCTACATTTTAGCGTGTTTTTTGAAATGTGGACGGAGTCAAAAACGAAACTAAAACGTATATTTTAAAAAGATGAGATTTCGCGCCAATATTTGAAATTAAAATGAAACCTTAAGAGATTAAGATATTATAGTTGATTAGTTAAATGTATCAGACTATGGTAAATGGTACTAAGGTATTCTACATCGGATCTTTTGTTTACAGAGTTTGCGTGTTTTACAATATGATACATTTCTTTGAAATTTCTTCTCTTGTAGTTTTTTTCGAAGCTGAGAATTTTTGTTTTTGAAAAACAAAATTTGTGATCGTTATTGTGTGAATATGTGACCAATGACGTACCCCTCTTATCTTATTTGCAATCGTTTTTATGTTCTTGGATTCTAGATTTAATATATCGTTTTGTTTGGCCTATGTACAAATTACCACATTCGCATGAAATACAATAAACAACATGGGTTTTTAAATCAAATGGTGTAAAGAAAATTTAGATCAATTATTATTCGCTTTTAATGCATACCATCCGAAAATACAGTTTTCTATGAAAGTTGAAATTCAAAATAAACTTAATTTTTTAGATATAACACTTATAAAAGAAAATAAGAAACTGATTACAAATTGGTATAGAAAATAAACAAACCCAGGTAGATATGTAAACTTTAATTCACACACCTGTATAAAACACAAAATTTCTATGATTTATAGTCTAACTGATAGAGCCATAAAATTATCAAATTCTAGATTCAGAGATGAAATCTTAAAAATTATAACTAAAATTTTACAACAAAATGATTATCCAATCCGTTTTATTAAGAAATATATATATAAAAGAGTTGATACAGTAAATCAAATCAGCAACAACAACAACACGAACAACACCCAAAGTTTCGATTTCTAGATTTTTTATGAACATTTTTAAGAAACCTAATATAAAAATAGTTTTTGCTTACGAAAAAGACCCTTTTAAATGTTTTTCCAACAATAAGGATATTACACCATTTGATTTAAAAACCCATGTTCTTTATTGTATTCCATGCGAATCCAAAAACATAAAAACGACTGCAAAAAACATGAGAGGGGTACGTCATTGGTCACACATTCACACAATAACTATGACAAATTTTGTTTTTCAAAAACAAAAATCCTCAGCTACGAAAAAAACTACAAAAGAAGAAATTTCAAAGAAAAGTATCATATTGTAAAACACACAAACTCTGTAAACAAAAGATCCAATGTAGAATACCTGAGTAGTATTTTTCACAGTCTGATACATTTAACTAATCAACTATAATATTTTAATCTCTCAAGGTTTCATTTTAGTTTCAAATATTGGCGCGAAATCTCATCTTTTCAAAATATACGTTTTAATTTCGTTTTTGACTCCGTCCACATTCCAGAAAACACGCTAAAATGTAGCGTTAAATACAAAAAATGGTTTTTTTAATTTAAGCAATATCCATTCTTGGTGAGAAAAAACAAAAAACAACATCTGCCATGAATACTTATAAAAAGTATTCATCGTTTTTTCTCCTTATATAAATACGTCTACCATATTCTGTCATAACATCTGTCAAATCTTGGTAAGTCTTTCAGGTTATGTAATCTATCTTCGAATATTTTACGTAATTTTAAAAATTAGTTAAAAAAAAAACTTTGTGTATTTTCTTTATTAGGATAGAGGATATGTTTAAAAAAATTCCTGAAGAGGCTCCACTTCGTGGAGCGTAAGCTTGAGTAAAGTAAAGCTTACTGATCAGTAAATCAAAAACCTTACATCATTGGAATAACTTTCAACCTTGATCAACAAAATTAACATCATCTATACAAACTTTTAAAAATAATTTGTTCGTAATGCTAAAAGAAGAATTTTAAGTGCTATTACCAATAAATCAAACCATTTTGAGTTTTTACGGCCCACCCTAACGATAACCTTTCTGAAACATGAAATTTTAAATTTAATCGAAAAATTACAATTTACTTGCGAAAGGACGGTACACCTTCACAGTTTCGATAATGGTGAAAAGATACATGAAAACTTTTGAAAGACATTAGGAATAATTTATTGATAAGTATAGGGGACAAATTTCGTTTAAAAAAAACCTTCAAGTAGAAGTTTTTTCCTATATATTTCTTATAAGATTTAATAATTTAAAAATAATACTTCTTCCTTTTTGCTTGTATTCGCAGTATTCGAGCTTGAGTTAGATTTTTTTTCCTCACGAGTGGAACTTGTCTGTACAGGAAGAATATTTCAACACAATATATTAATATTACATAGCGCAGTTGCTTATTCACAATAAATACCATTTCTGCACTTGTGGCTTACATAACTGCAACTTTTGCCCTTTATTTATATGAGTTAGCACCATAACTTTTCTCTTTATTAGCAATGATAGTCTACAAAAAATTGAACATACTGAATCTAAATACTTAATTAATCATAATGCATTTATTAATTTTTAAAATTAGTTAGCAGATATTTCTTACATGATTTAATACTTTCCAAGTTTTACCTTTTCTTTCTTAATACCTTTTTGGGTAAAAAAAATCGTTTTTTTGCTTAATCGGATAGATATATGTTTCAAGAATGTACGTTGGGTCGCGTTTTCAAATATTGCAAAAATTTAAACGAGTTTTTCTCATAACTATGTTTTTCGTAATTGTGAAAGCCCTACAAGGCGCAAAAATTGAGCAATCACTATGATCTACTTTCTACATATTTTTAGAAAGTTTCTCGATTCTTATGACTACAATCGTAAAAAAATATCGAAAATGGTTTCTTTAAAAAAATAATTAGTAACAAACAAAACGTGAAAATATCAAATTTTTTTTCAAAATCCCATCACTTTCTCTTTAAAAATTTTTTTTACGTTTGTAGTCATAACAATGCGGAATAGTATGCAAAATAAGAAAGTGTTTAATTTTTTTGTTTCCGACAATTTCTATGGACACTAGGACTTCTACTGTCGGGAAAAGTCGCAATCTACCTCCCGCCATTGTTCCGTGCCCCCCCCCCTTTTCATGTAACGACCCAGAAAAATTTGTACGTGTTCAAAAAACATATCTTCACAAGTGTGAAAAAATGTTAACTTCCTATCTTTTATACTTTCCTCAAAAAAAAAAAAATGTGGAAGAAACATCAGGATTTCGGGCCAAAAATATAGAAACCCCCCTTAACCCATTAAGTCCTGACTGGACACATTTTTAAGATTTTTTTCAACGGCTCTATTAACTATGAAATCGGCCATAGAAAAAATTGACTATACCTATTTCCGACGTAGAATTTTCTGATCTTTCTATTTGTGCAGTTAGAATTTAAAAAAAATGCATATTTAAAAAGATAAATTTGTTTATTTAACAAAAAACACGAATTGTCAGCTGAAAAAAAATTTTATATGTACTTTTTGAAACGAAATTGTTCGTAGATTTTTTCTATTGGTGCATTAAAAGTGCCCATGGACTGCAGCCTTTAAAATGTAGTGGTTAGTTTTTTCAAATTAAAAATGGCGGCATCCAATATAGCAGCTTAAATTCAAATTTTTTTTATTTTTACGGTACTTTTTCCTGCAATAAAAATTGTTGTTCAATTTAATAAAAATAAGTGCAAAATGTTTTTTTGGGTCGCTGATTGTAATCTGCTATCACGTTTTCAAAATTCAAGATGGCGGATCTAATATGGCTGCCAAAAATTTCAGAAATGTTTCAATTTTCATGAAAAATTTTATGTAGGGGTTTTTTGGATTGCTGATTAGGAATCTGTTCTCAGTTTTTTTAAATTCAAGATGGTGAATACAATATAGCTGCCAAAAAATTCAAAAAAATTTTCAATTTTCATGAAGATATTCAATTAAAAAAAGAAATGAGATTACTAAGCAGCTAAAACATTTATTTTAACGCCTAGCAGCAAAAAAGATAAAATAAGTAAATTACGTGAAACTGTAACAATAGAATCAAAACAAAAATGTTTAAATTAAAAAAAAAAGTGGCTTAAGGACCCAGAAGATCTGTGAGATGTGTGATGTATATTCATGCATACCCTCCTTTTTAATTTATCATAAATAAGTTAGAATATAATACTAAGTTTTTTCATTATCGATTAAAAAAGGTTTTATTATAAAAAAAAATAATTAAAAATAAATAATTTAAAAAATGTAAAAAAATTTTTAAAAAAAGAGTCCTTCTTTATTGAGTTCACCTCCTCGTGGTGAAATCCAGGCAACGACGTATAAGACCCATAACCTCCCAATTCATATTTTCAAAGAATTTAAACAATTTTTTCCAATTTTTGGCAGTTATCTTGAATGCACCATCTTGAATTTTTAAAATATGATGGAAGATTCGTAATCAGCGACCCAAAAAAAAAACACTTATACGAATTTACATAAAAATTGAACAATTTTTTGAAATGAATGGTAGCCATCTTGGATCCGCTATCTTGAGTTTTGAAAACATGATAGCATATTCACAATCAGCGACCCAGAAAACCATCTTGCACTTATTTTTATTGAAATTGAACAAAAATTGTTATTGCAGGAAAAATTACCATAAAAATAAAAACATTGAATTTAAGCCGCCATATTGGATGCCGCCATCTTTAATTTGAAAAATTCAACCACAACATTTTGAAGGCTAGAGAGCATGGACACTTTTAATGCACAAATAAAAAAAATCTACGGACGATTTCGTTTCTAAAATTACATATTAAAAAATTTTTTTATTCGACAATTCGAATATGTACACGTCAGAAATAGGTATTGTCAATTTTTTCTAGACCGACCGATGAAAAAAATCTTAGAAATTTGTCCACTCAGGACTCAATGGGTTAATAGCAACATAAGTCTGCGGAAACAGATTTGCAGAGAAAAAAAATTTTATAGAAGTAAAAAAATATACGACGATATTTAAATTTTTGCATTGTACATTACGCTCGAAATTATACCTTTTCTTCTGTGTTACGTGTACCCGCAGTATTCGAACTTGATGAAGGCGTTTCGATTTTCGAGACATCTTGGCTTTCTTTTATCGAGAATAGTTTTTGTGCTAAGAGATTTATTTTTGTCCCACGTGTCTGTATAAATTATAAATAAATAATACGAAAAATATGAAACTTAAAAATAAGTCGGCCCCAAGAGAAGCCTCAGCAGGAGAATAATTTTTGCTTGCAAAATAAGAAGGTCTAGAACCAGGAACCCCCGGAATAGGTTCACCATTAGGTAAACATTGAAACTCTGAACGCAACTCTACAAAAAGAAAGAGTGGATTAATTTTTTTTCATTCTCTTTAGAAACAGGATTAATCGTAGGAGGCCAAACGGGATAGAATGTGGATTAGGTCAGGTAAATTCTTATTTGTGGTAAACCATAAACTGTAAGCATAATATTATACATATCTTACATCAATATATTTACCACAAAAATTGAGGATTCCTGCTAAGGATAAGACGAGAGTATATATAATCTTTATTTTCCGATTATTAAAAAGCACTCCATGTATTAATAAATAATATTATTAACAATATAACTGGTGAATATTTCAGTACTTCGTTATATTTGATAATAAGTATATTGGTTAGCTCTTATCTGATAGGCATCAAGCTAGATCTTATCAAATATTTACTTTTAATTAAAGTCTTTTTGAAGTAATCAAATGTAATGACAAAATTTGTTTGAACTGGTATAAACATTGACGTAATACTTTAAGTGCGTTTCAATGAAAACCTTGGTTTAAATAGCAAATTGATAAACAAAATTGTAGGAAGAATTCTAGATGACTCAGCGAATCTTAAAAAATAATTAGTATCATGATTTTATGAAGATGCTTTAGAAGCTTTGAGATTTCAAAAAAAAATTTCCACTAGTTTATTCAGATTTAGATGTTCTCGAAACGTGAAAATTTTAAAGAAAACCGCGATGGTCAGTTAACTGAAATGAAGAAACTTACAGAAAAATGAATTTTTTACGAAGAAGTACTAATTTTAACTAAAAACTGTGCGCGCAGCTCGCTTCGCTCGAAAGTTTGAGCGCGCCTCGGGTTGCGCTCCACGCTCGGACTTTGTATATTCTCACAAATTTTTTTCAACTCAAGGCCCAACCATCAAAAATAGTAATTTGGTGATAGTGAATTCTCTTTTGTTAAAGCTCCTTCCGCTTTAACGAACACATTCTCACCATGTATCTCATGCTTCGCTCTGGAATTTGTCCCTCAAATTTTGTATCATTTCCATAAATGTATATTATTACAATTTATAACATGCATTCATAATAAAACAGACGTAGTGTTATTGACTCGTTTTAAAAATGCGCAATCTTTAAAAAAAAAGTTGCGTGTAAAAAGTTGATTGCAACTTCTGCCGGTTTTCAAACACTGTATTTTCTTATTTACAATTTTATTTTTACGCTTTTGACGTTACTTACTTACTTATCTTAGTTTAAACAGAGTCATAGCTGGTTAGTGTTTATGCTGAGAAGGTCACCAACATTCAGTGCCTTTAAAATGCTGTGATATAGTTCAATGAAAAATATGAGTTTTTAAATGTTATTAACTTTTTTTTACTTTTAACGACTTTTAACTGTCAAAACTTGAATTTTTGATTTTTCAAGCAAATTCAAAAAGTTCTTAAAACAATTTTATAAAGCATTCGAAAAGCAACAATTTTTTTTCAGACTTTTTTTTTATATCGTGCGTTATTTTGCATAAAAGGTGCATTTTTCCAGTTTTTTTCAGTGCTTTAATAATAGTGCAGAGAATTTTTAAATATTGAAAAAAAGTTTTCCCAAAAATTTTCAAAATGTACTCACTTTTTAAATTTTTACCCAAAAGGGCTGGCTAACAAACTGGACCTTTATTTTAGGACACTAAACGAGTATACCTAATGCGAATCAAATCTGTCAATTCTTTCGAAAGTTATCGTGATACAAACCAAAAATATACAGACACACATAGACACACAACAATCAAATTTTACAAAAATCCAATACCTTTTCTGGATAAAAATTAGCTTTTTTCTAAAAATCTGATATTTGATATTTCAATGCAGAAAAATTTAAATTACAATAAAAAGCAGTCGAATTTAATATAAAAAATCCGAATTTCCAAAAATAGTTGGAAAAGTGACCAAAACAGATTCGTTTCAACTAAGAATTTGTATTTTTAACCAAAAAGGACAACATTTAATATTTTCATATGAAATACTGAAATTTTCAACCAAAAATTGTATTTAATTGAATTTCAAAATTAAAAAATTAATCTATGAGAAAAAGAAACGACTACTTAACAAAATAGTTCACTTTTCGACAATAGATTTCAACTTTAAAAAATCTCTAAACAACCCGAACATTATAGATAATGCCTAGGAATTATAACCGATATAGTTATATTCCTGGTAATTTCAGGCAAAATATGTGATTGAATACTTATTACGTACATTGCTTATATATTCTATATAATCCCTAGGCATTATATAGAATGCCTAGATATTTCGGGCAAACTACGTAACTGAGTAATTATTTTTTATATTACCTAGGCATTCTTAATAATCCCTAGTTATTCTATAAAATCCATAGGCATTATATATAATGCCTGATTATTGGAGACAAAGAATGTATTTGCATGTATTATATACATTGGCTAGGCATTCTATATAATGTCTGGCCATTTCAGGAAAATAATGTAATTGAATACTTATAATATACATTGCCTAGGCATTCAATTTAATCCCTAAGAATTGTACATAGTGCCTGGCTATTTCAGGCAAAATATGTAATTGAATGCTTATTATGTTATTGTCTAGGCATTCTATATAATTCCTAGGGATTATCTATAGTTTTCGCATTATACACTTCACCTGTAACATACATATATATTCCACTTTTTGGAATTCCACTTTTTGGTTAGAAATTTAACTTCTATATTTGAAAATTAAACCACTTAATTGAATTCTTAACTTATTTGTTAAAAATTTTTTTTTTGCTTAAAATTGAGATCTTTTGTTGGAAATTTATCTATTGGATTAACAAATCGTTTCTTTTTCTCCTAAATTAATTTTTTAAATTTAAAATAGATTATTTAGATTTTTGGTTAAACATTTATGTATTTTGTTTGGAAATGCATCCTTTTTGGTAGAAAATTCAACTTTTTTGACAAAAACGTAATATTTTTGCGTTAAAAATACAAATTTTCGTATGGTGATTTTCTTTGAATTTTCACGTTTCGAGAATACCTAAAGACTAAAAAACTAGCGGGCAGATTTTTTCAAATCTCGCAGCTTCTAAAGCATCATCATAAAATCATAATTCAACTTATTTTTCAAGATTCGCTGAGTAATCTGGAATCCTTCCAAAAAATTTTAAATAATTTATATTCATTTTCTAAGGCCTCAGATGGTCGGTTATAGTAACTACGATATCAATATGCCAATTAAACAACGAATTTCGTCAAAGCATTTTCAAAATATGCAATAAATCATTATATCAGTTTAACTGAATTTCTTAATTATATTGTTTTCCTTGCAAAAACTTTAATGAAGAGTAAATACCTGATAAGGTCTAGCTTGACGCCTGCAATATATCAGATAAGAACTATACGAAATACTTATTATACAATTTCATGAAGAACTGGAATATACACCAGTGACATTGTTAACACGCCAGCCACATTGCTAAGAACAATATTTATTATTACATTAGATATCTTTGCATCTGACTGAAAAATATGAAGATTATGTATAATCTCCTCTTATACTTAGCACTTATCCTCAATTTTATTGGTAAATATAATAATATAAGATGTATATAATTTTAAGCTCACATTTTTTTTTGTACCACAAATAACAATCTACCCGACTTAATCCACATTCTCTCTCTCTCTCTCTCTCTCTCTCTCTCTCTCTCTTTTGGCCTCCAACGATTTATCCTGTTTCCGCAGTGAACAAGAAAAAAAATTTAATCCTTTATTTTTTGTTGCAGAGTTGAGTTCAGAGTTTGAATGTTTACCTAATGGTGAACCTATTCCGAGGGTTCCCCGTTCCAGACCTTATGATATTCCTGACACAAATGATTCTCCTCAAAACTCTCTTTCTCCTATCGAGCCTCCCCATCCTGCCAGGTCAAGGTCACCTCGCACTTCTCTTCGTGTCAGTTCAAGGTCACTTATTGCCGAGGCTGTGCTTTGTACCAGTTCAAGGTCAATTCCTGACGAGGCTTCTCTTCGTGCCAGGTCAAGGTCACCTCCTGCCCAGACGTCGCTTCATGCCGGTTCACAGTCACTTCCTGCCGAGGCTTCTCTTCATGTCAGGTCTAGGTTTACTCCTGGCAGATACACTTCTGCTCACGAACTTGGACATGAACGTGAAAAACTGAGATTTACTCAGTTTATTCCGAAAAATTATCCAAACTTGCGATTCGAAATTCGTAAACACACTTTTCGTCCTGATGAGTCAATTTGTTTAAGAGGGAAATGGATGTCTCTCGAGCGTATGCCAACCGAAGAAAAGATGGTGTTATCAACTTCTAATGCTGAAGTACTTGCAATATTGGAGAAAAATAATACAATTCTTCGTGGAATATATGAACGTATCCATGAAAATGTGTCTCAAGCACGGGTGAAAGTAAACATAAACAGTGGGGCGATTACATACCTGACTCGAGAAGAAATGGGAGCAACTCCATTAGGCACCAAAAACCCAATCTCAAAGAATTTTATTGTAGAAACTGTAGACGAAATCCAGCGAAACCATTAATTGAATTTTTTTTAAATCTGAAACAAAAATATTATCTTGTCTTTAATTTTTAGTTGTATCACAAATTTACAACTAATTGGTGATTACAAAAAAAGTTAATGTTTATTTGTGTGCAAGGCTTTAATCTCTTGGCCATGCCTTAACATATCTTTGTTAGAAAAAGATAGAAGAAAGTTGATTTCATTCACTATTAGAAATATTTTATAAAGCAAATAATCATTGGCCTTATAATAATTCAAGTGTATTTTTAATAGTTATAATCATGATTGTATTATTAATATTAATATGTTGTATGTACGAAAATTTAAAAATAAATAAGGTTTTAAAAAAACGCATGTGTGGCTTTCACTCGAACTTGCAAACTGCCCTAACGAAAAAATATTATAGGAAAAGCAGTATAATCCTATAATAATTTTTCTATAGCAAATTAGTTAGAAATCACAATAATTAATTTGAAACCGTTTAATACCTTAGAGTCGATTGTAAAATATTTGTGAATCTTAAAAAAGTATTGAAAATCACTTACAATTTTTGAAGTGGCTTGAAATTCTACGGAATCTGATAAAATCGCTTTAAGTCTTTATTATCCAGTAAATCGTTTAAAATAATTAGAGATACTTTTAAATCCCTTAAATGTTGTAAAATTCTTTAAAATACATTTAAATCTTTGGTATTTAGTTCACCTAAAATCTCTCCATTCCTTTACAATTTTGCAAGTTCCTTAAGTTCTTTTGCTTGTGTGGAAATTATTTAATTTTTAATTTTTTGGTAATTTCAAAGGTTAAACTTTATTTAGAATTGCAGTTAACTAACTCTATAAATTTTAGTAAAAAATTGTCCTTATTTAATGTTTTTTTTTTATGAATGTCGTCTTTAATTTAAAAATTCAGATTATAAAATAATTTAATTCACAAAAGTTTTAAAGACCTAAAACATTACAACATTAAAACGCATTAAAATGTAAATTTGGATAGAAAGCTCTTCAAGTTAATCCAATTAAATATCAAATAATTAATAATTCAACAAATTAACTGCACTTCGAGCTTTAAAAATAAACAAATAATTCCTATACTTTTTGAATTTGAAAATCTTCATATTTAAACAAATGTACACGCCGATTTAAAACTTTATAAGATATTGTTAGTTAAAAAATATTTAATTGCAAATTAATGGGTTTACAATTAAACACTTTTATTCAATTTTAAATTTAATTAAAATTATGTTTAATTCTGAAATATTATTTATTAAATCCATTTAATTTGAAACTTTTTAATCAAAAAAGGACAATTTTTCAATATTTAGAAACAACTCACTTTTAATCGTAAAAAATAAGATCAGATATAAGAAAAGTTGACATTAGGGAAGAGGATACAAGGGATGAAAAAAAATTAAAAGAAAAAAGTTATTCAACCAAAAAATATGTACAAATTTTTTATAAAATTTCGTTAACAAATATATTTAAAATAAAAAAGTACCGCCTGAGTTATATCTAAAAATTTGCTCAGAACGATATTTTTCCGAAAAGTACATATTGTAAAGTTTTAAATATGTTTCCAGATGACGAATGTTTTTTGTACAAAACTAATCTTTCTATTTAAAATTTTTTGTTTTTTTATAAACTTAACTTTCATTTTATTTAAAAAATAATTTTTTTAGTTAAAAATTGAACTTTTTGAACAGCAATCTTAAATTTTATTGTAAATAGCTATTTTTTGATAGCAAATTAACCTTTTTGTTTTAAAGTTCATCTTTTGTAGTTAAAAATTAAACTTTTCGGCTGAGAATTCTTAAAGTTTAATAAAAATTCGTTTTTTTCAGAAAAAAAATTAAAAAATGAATTTTAAATTCTAACAACTAGATTTTACTGGTAAACTATTTTCTTGAAAAATATAAATTTTTTACTTTTATTTTATTAAAAATTTGTTTTTTAGTTAAAAATTTACCTTTGGTGTTCAGAATTTTCGTCTTCCGTTAAAAAAATTTGTTTGTGGAATGAAACTAATCTTCTTGATTTAAAATTCATCTCTTTTATTTAAAAATTTAAATTTTTCGTTGGCATTTCCTTAAACGCACTAAAAATTCGTTTTGTTTTAATAAAAAATTATTTTTTTAGCTTAGAAATTTCATCTTTATGGTTAAAAATTCAACAAATACGTTATAAAGTTAAACTAATTCCTAGCAAATAAAAAAAAAATTTCTAGGCATTCTATATAATGCGTAGCTATTTCAGGCAAGGTATATAATCGAATACTTATAAATTTTCCTAGGCATTCTATATAAGCCATATGCATTATGTATAATACCCGTAAGAAATATCATGGATGGTATCATCAATTTTTTATTTAAAATCAGCCTTTTTGGTAGAAAATAAATTTTTTTATTTAAAAATTCGTCTTTCTGGTTAAAACTTTAACGAATATGTTTCAAAGTTGAACAACTTTGCAAAAAATGAAACAAATTTTTTCTTTTTTTTTTTTTAAATGCCACTTTTTGGTTGAGAATTCTTAAATTTTATTAAGAATTTGTTTTTTGTTTAAAAATTTAACTTTGGTGTTCAGAATTTTGGTTTTCCGTTAAAAAACTTTGTTTGTGGAATAAAACTAATCTTCTTGATTTAAAATGTATCTCTTTCTAGTTAAAAATTTAAGTTTTCCGTTGGCATTTCCTTAAGTGCACTAAAAGTTTGTTTTCTTTTAATAAAAAATTATTTTTTTAGCTTACAAATTTCATCTTTATAGTTAAAAATTTAACAAATAGGTTATAAACTTAAACTAATTCCTAGAAAATAAAAAAATTTCTTTCTTTCTAGGCATTCTATATAATGCGTATCATCCATTTTTAATTTACAATTTTTATCTGACGTAGAAGTGTTCTAAAATATAAGTACATTGAATTTTAAAAAGATTCCTGACAGGAAATGTTTTAAATATTTAATTTACTTTTTATTATTTAATAAAAACTATCTATTTTAATTTCAAAAGTGCCATTTTTTTAAGACTTTTGAAGTTTATTCAAATTTTACAAAAATGTCATTGGAATAATATATATTTATTACTTGAGTTCGGTCTAAAAATTAATTACAATTCCTGGTCAATTTGTGAAATTAAAACTTTCATGTCAAATCATGAATGAATTTTCTACAAGAAAAAATACTTTTTTGTAAATTTTATTCGGAATCGTTAATGCAATGTGCAACAAGTTTACCTTTAATATTTTTTTATAAGTAGCCATAAAATTCAAATTAAACCTTTCTTTTAAAATATCACCGCCATAAGTCGTTTTGCGAGTTTTTCTATAATGTTCCACTTTTTATCCACTTTTCAATTAGTATGAAGTAATAATGAGTGCAAATTAAAACATATAATTGTTTCAACAACTATTATTGTTTATAACTTTCTTCTTTATTTATTCTAGATAGTTGCAGTTCTTTTAAATTTTTTTAACTTTTTGTCTACTTTTCACATTTGCAATAATTATTAGCATGCTCTAGGTACAAAGTAGGCTCTAAGTTGAAAATTTTAGAAAAAACCGTTACTATCTATAATTACGGTGGAAAAATATAGTTATAAATAATTAGAATTTATTTAAATTGTAAAGCTTGTTATTACGTATCAATATTAGCTCAAACTAATTGCGTGATATGGACGATATGTTGAATATTAAAAAAAAACCCACAACACTTCTAGCATTTTTTAAAGACTATTTACACTACAAGGAAAAATACCAAATTATCTTAATGATTATTTTTTTCAATTTGTGTTTAAAAAAACAGAAAGAACATCATAATTATCGCTTAACACTCGCAAATCCAATTTAAGAATTTATTTTTAAAAACGTGAATAAATCTATGAAAAGTTTCGTTCGATAAGTCCTTCATTTTAAATGCGTCTTATTGTGAATAATAGAAAAAATACACTTTTATATCTTAAAACCCACAAAAATAATGAAAGTTTTAAAAAAGGCGAACATTTCTCAAATGTTAAATATTTATTACCCACTTTGCCTGGTCTCTTCTAGGCACTATATATAATGTCTAGGCAATTTGTACAATAAAGGATTAAACATATATGTATTACGAGCAAAGTATATAATACAGGCACTATATATAAGCCCTAGGCATAATATGTAATGCCTGGTAACTTCAGGCAAAGTATGGAATTCAATATTTATTGTATACCTACATTTTCTAGGCCATCGTGAAAATATAAATAAACCTATCGATTAGGTTAACTCCTTAAATAACAAAAAATGCTTAACGTCATTTTTAGACTATTAGGAAAATAAGCGTTTTAAGTTTATAAAAATCAATATTGTTTAAATAAGTATTTTTTGTTAATTTAAGAGTTAACTTAATCGATAGGTTGATTTGTATTTTTACGGTTGTAAAGAAGACATATACGTTAATTGATGGTAACTATTTCTGATGATAATGCAGATTCCTTTGAATTTCTCGTATCATAAATGTAACATCTGGCTTGAGATAGCGTATATTTTTGAAAAAGAATTCTTTTTTCTGTCTTTCTACTAGCTTAATGGAAAAACACCCGACCGAAAATCAGAATTTCTGTAGTTCGATTCCCAGTGGAGTGACGAGAACGGCTGCTTTTTCAGAAAAAATTTAATTTGAAAATATTCATTTTCCAGCTTGTCTAAAAATAAAGTTAAGTATGTGATGACGAATTTTGAACTCTATCAAATAAGCTGAGAAAAATATCAAAGTTTTGAAAACTTTTTTCACCGTTTAGCTAAAAAAAAATTTATGCAGGCATGGTGGACTGTCGGAGATAACCTTACAATTTCATAAAAACTGCCTAAATATTTTTAAAACGATTGATCTTTTTAATAAATATACATATTCGGTTAAGATTTCTATCTTGTGATAATGAATTTTTATCTGTATCGAATGATCCGAGAAAAATATGAAAATTTCAAAAATTCGAGAACATGGCGGCGGTTTTTCCAAAAATTTTAAAAATGGATTTTCTCGATCAAGCCACATTTAAAATTTCATTTTTTAATTTTTTGGTGGATTTTCTATAACATTGAAGATATATTCTTTAAGTTTGGCTTTTGTTTAACAATTTCTTTATAATACACAAAAAATATTTAAAAACAAATCACAATTGTTAATTTTTTGTTTAAATACAGAAAAAAGGAGTATATATCAAGGGAAAAACTTGTTTTTAAATTAAATTCCTTTAAAAAAGCCTATGGCACTTTTGTAATGTATGGCAGCACATCGATTTATACTATTTTTTACTCAATCATGATTCTCACGATCCGGATACAGGACCGCCTATCGTACATTTAATTTTTAAATTTTTACAGGTGTTTCGTTTTTTATACTACCGAAGAAAGGAGTAAGTTTAAAGAAAAAAGTTATTTAGAAATTCCTTGTAAAAGAGCCTCTGACTTTTTAAATATATAACGTCACATCCTCTCATATATTAAACCAAATAACGATACACAAAAACAAAAATTAATTAATTGTACGAGAGGCGACAATGATCCGGATTGAGATACTTATAATTAATTAAATAAGTATATCATTGATGTGTTGTCACGTGTATAAAAAGTGGAAAAGGCGTTTCTAAAGGAATTTTATTTTAAACTAAGTTTTGTCCTTGATATTTATTTGTGCTTTTTATACTAATTAGGAAGCAAAATTTTTCGAGGCCAATTTAGACCTCCTCATCAGGGAGTAATTTATAGAATAAATTAAGGTATAATACAAAAAGATGATGTAACCTAAAAAAGAAAATATTTCAATGGATATTCTCTGAAAAATGATAATTTCTCATATAGTCTTAGCAATCATGTAAAAATGAGTTACTCCCTGTGTTCATTTGAAAGCTGTTTTAGAAACACACACTAGATAGTCCTGTCACTGATTTTGATTATTGTCATTAAAAACACTTTAAAAATTCAATTTTATATATTTTTTAAACATAAAATAGTTAAAGATGAGCACGAACAGTAAAGATTTATTTTAATGTGCAGCGTGTAAAATCTCGACGAAAATTAAGTGTTTACTCTTGTTATAAAAAACGGTAAAGGACTCAATTTTTACGAGTGACACTAATTCATCCTGACCCAGACAACTCTTAACAGGACACATGTTGAACAAAGTTTAAAACTAGATTCCGAAAGGAATGCATTTTTTATGAAATTCATAAAAAGTAGTTTTTTACTTATTATTTTATTGAGTATTATGAAACGATTCAAAATATCCTTCATTATGAAATAAAAACGAATAAAACTATAAATATGGGATAACAATCATTAAAGAAATGTAATAAAAACTGAACTAAATAAAGTAACTAAAACATGATATTCAGAGACTATACTAGAAAAAACATAAAACATTGATAAATTATAAATCTGAAATAATATTCTCACTGAAATAGAAAAATCATATAATGAAAACATGCAGGTATTGTTATAATTATAATTATAAAAATGTGAAAGTACTCAATGGTACATAATGAGAAAATGCACATATTTTTAATATATGGCATTCGTTCCTTGACAACATTTGTTTATAAGTAATATGGGTATAGTGACCTTATTTTTGATAAGTTTTATGGTGATTGTACATTTAAAATTATATAATTGTGTTTATGTCATTAGTGACCTTATTCTTTGAATAATTATTGAGGATGACATCTTAAAAATATTACATTATAGTAATATAATAAAAATACATATATACTCACAAGCTTAAGAAAATATAAAATGATAAATATTGATAAAATTACGATGGTACTCAATGGTACATAATAAGAAAAT
>JAAAKG020211987.1:0-22490 GCA_010014905.2 Druon quercuslanigerum | reverse complement strand
CACGGATCACAGAAATAATGTTGGTCTAACCCCTGACCCTTTTCCAGGAAAAAATGAATTTTTAACCAATTTTCTACAAAATGAGATGAATTTTTTTTTAATTGTGATTGGTTAAAAATTCCTTTTTTCCTGGAAAAGGGTCAGTGGTTAGACCAACATTATTTCTGTGACCCGTGACAGGGATGCCTGCAGGGTCCCTAATATGCAGTCCTGCACTGCCTTTCCTTTCGCGATGGTGGGTAGTCTAGCATCTTCTTGAGGAAGACTGTACCGCCAGCGCTCGACTCGGCTCAAACAATGGGCCCCCCGGCGGTAGGGTTGAGAGGCTGGTTAAGAACCCTGTCTTAGCTTTTACCCGTTTCGTCGGATTGAAAAAAGTACTTCTTTGTTGGTAAGATGGTAAGATTTTAGCGATATTTTTAACAAGCATATTATTCCTGCGTCTGAAAAAAACATACTTCTATGGCATGATTTATGAAATGCAAATATCTTACAAGACAAGGTACCAGGCTTACGTATTTCATGGAATAGGAACTATACAATAGAGTAGATAATGTGAAAAATTATCTAAATTATAATAATAAAACTACTTAGTTGCAATTTTCGATCAAATTCTTTTTTAAGGAATAAATCGATCTGTAAGTGAATTATTTGTATTTTATAAAATTTAGGGCATCCAGGACAGTAGGAACCAACTTTTTCTAGGATCATAAGTGTTTCAAAATTAACACAAAAAGGGACGATTGTCGTGAGGGCTAATGCACAGGCTTTGGATCCACTCTTTCAGCTTGTGGATTCGATTCCCGCGATGAACACTAGTCTAGCAAGGGAATTGTTCATCTCCGGAGAGTCGTGGGACCGGTATCTCTAGAGAAAAAGGTTCTCTAAGTTCTTAAATCTGTTGCTGTTAGTGGTTCAGAACCCACCTTAAGCTGCAGGACCCCCTCCGACGACCAAGTTAGTGCGTGGGAGGTGTGTTAAGGAATAGGGAAGAAGGTGCTATAAAAATGTGAAACCTTAGGACTTATTAGAAGCTTTTATCCATACAATCCAATTAACACAAAATGTTTACAGTTTGCCATCAATTTTGCCCTAGGCACTTTAGAAAAAATTAATTATCTGTTTCTTCTTACAGAGTTGAGTTCTCAGTCCAAATCTTTATCTAATAATGAATCCATTCCTGGTGTTTCTCGTACCAGAAGTTCTGATTCTCCTGGAAAGTCTTCGTCCCCTGTGAGGTCCAGGTCCAGGTCTCCTACTTGCAGAAGTATTTCGTCGGACAAGTCTTCATCTTCAAAGCCTCCACATTCTACCAGGTGCATGAATCCACCCAGCCTGCTTCCTTCTCATTACGGAAATGGACATGAACTTGATAAACTTCCGTTTATTCGGCTGACTCGCAGAATGGATCCAAAACGGGTTTTCGAACTTCGGAGGTTTACTTTTCCTGCCGATACAGGGCTTAAATTGGTATTAACAGGTCACAAATATGACCCTGTGCCAACCAACGAACAAATTGTTCTGGCAACGTCTGAAGGTGATGTGTTTGCAATATTAGAGAGTACTAATACTCTGGCTGGAATATATAGCCGTGACAGTAATTCAAGAAATAGAAGACGAGCAAAAATAAACATCGGAAGTGGCATTGTTAGCCCACTGACTACAGAAGAAATCGAAGAAGTTCCAATTGGGCCCAAAGTTATAATCAGAAGAAATTTTAAAATAAAACTTGTGAAACTCGTGTAAAGCACATTGCTTTATGCACTAATAATTCATTAGAAAAATTGTGTTTTTGTTCTTTTGGGATAGCCGTATGTCCTTACAAGCTTATTTAAACCAATATATCACAACAATATACAGGAAAAAAAAGAAAAGTCAACTAAAACCATCTTCTCATTCTTTTCTTATTCCTTATCTGTATTTTGTTACCCTGCCAGGCACTGTCTCTAGAACGTGGGATTTTTCGGCCCCCACCACTCTCCCGTATAGGAGAAACACATTTAAACGCATCGTGTCGGTGAGTCGACTCTGCTATATGTTGCGTTGGCCAGTCTCTTGCAGAGCCGAAAATGCACGAGCATGAACCCGAGCTCGCCCGACCTCACGATTCACTTTCGGTGGCTAACTTGATGGTTTTAAAATTAATTTTTAGAGAAAATTAAAACAAGATCACGAAAATATTTTGTTTATTTATGATAGGGAACTATTTTGACCAACTTATTTCTTATTATTTCCTGAAATCTTTAACAAGTACGTAAAAGGTTTTGAACAAATTTCTAAAAAAAAATCGAACAAATTTTTATTCAGCCTTCTTGTGCAATTTTCTTGCAATATTTTTTGAAGTATATGCTGCTTTGAAAAATTTAACTTAAAATAGAGTTTTATTATAGTTAATGAGATACAATATATAGACTTAACTTTAGAATTATTTTCTCCTTTTACAATCATGGGACGATTCCTCAAAAAATAAATTTTCTTAAATTTAATTAAAAATTATTTACAATTAAAATAAAATTGTGAAAGCTGAATTTTTTAATATTAAGATAAGCATTTTAAGACAATAAATGTTTTTTAAAGTTTTGATATACATGTATTGAGAAAGCGTATGAGGTCATGTTAATAACTTTTTTGGCCTTTACTCTAAAAATCCCCAAAATGGTGATTACATCCTAAAATTTCATGGAATGAGATGCATCCAAAAAAGAAACTGAACAGCTACAAACACTTCAATTTGATTGAATTTAACAAAATATTAGGAAAAATTCGAGTGTTTTTAAAACTTGCTTAGAGCATTCAGAAAATATCTTTCGAAATTCCTGTAAAGCTTCTCAAGAATATTTTGAAAATCGATCACTTACATTTTTAAAAACTTTTTATCCTCATCAATTTAAAAAATTTTGCTTTCTACACTCTTCTTTTGAAATTGAGGAAATGGTTTGATGTTTTCCAGAATCTTCTTGAATTTTCTTTGAAAGTACAGTTTTTTAAATAAAAAAGCATTTAAAAATAACACACGAATATTAGGACAATTATTCTTTTTTTTCTTATCTTGTTAGACCTTCTAATTTCCTAATCTGTAAAAAAATGTCCTATTTGTTATTAATTTTGCAAAATTAATATAATATTTCAAAATTAATTTTTTTAGGTAAAAAAATATTAAAAATTTAATTATTCTTGTGCCAAAACTAGAAAAAAACCAAGGAACAGATTCGTTAATTTTTTGTTGTTTTCGTGAAACCTGACAAAATTCTTAACAAATTTTTATAAGTTTCACATATTTCTGAATCATTTCAGAATTTCTGAATATTTCTTCAACTTACAAAAACTTGAAAGCACTTTTTTTAAATCAACATAAACATAACAAAAAATTGAGCAACGTAATTGCACAATTAGGCTTATTAGGAATTATGTTCCTTATTTTTTTCTAGAATTAAATAATATAGCAAAATTCCAAAATTTTGCATAAAATCTTTTACACCCTTTTTAAAATTTTTTAATTTTCTTTCAGAATTCATGCTATTCCAATTTTGGTTAAAAATTTACCTTTTTTAATTGAAAATCCAACTATGTGTTTAAAAATTTAACTCTTATGTTGTAAAATCGATATTCTTTTAAAATATTTTTCAGTTGAAACTTCATTTCTTCCATCAAAAATTAAACTCTTTTGCAGAAAATTCTATTTTTAATTAAAAATTTTACTATTTCCTATTTACTATTTTAATTAAATATTTAACTATTTCCTATTAACTGTATCATTATTAATTGAAATTTTTTAAAATTTAAAATTATTCTATTTGAAATTTATTTATATTGTTAGAAAATTATTCTTCTTGTTTAAAAATTTATCAAGTTTAATTAATAATTCATTACTTTGGATGAATATGCATTTTTTGGTAAAACTCCATTGCTTTTGGTATAAAATGTTTGAAAGTTCATGTAGTTTTTTAGGAATTAAACTATTTTTCTTGTATTTAAAATATTGAGTTTCTGCTTTCGGTAATTTTTTTTAAAATTTAATTATTTGTTTGCAAATTTAATTGTTTGTTTGGAAATTTAAATATTTTGTTGAAACTATGATTTTTTGGGATTAATAATTATTTTTCAACGAAAAATGCAACGATTCAATTTTTCGTTGAAATATTTTTTTTTTTTATTCATAAACTGAGTGCTTTAGTTGAAAATTTCACTATTTTGTTTTACATTTCATTGTTTTGTTTTTTTCAAAATTAAATTTTGTTTTAATAAAAATTTAGCGCTTGTATTTTTGGTTAAAAATTAATCTTTTCTACTTTAAAATCAATTTCTTACGTTAAAAATTCCATTTGTGATCCGAAAATTTAATAGTCCATTTTTGATCGAAAACAAAACATCGATTAATTAACTGGGTTTACTTATTCTCTGCTGACGAATCAAACATTCCAATTTGTAAGAAAATTTTGCTTGGGTTTCTTTTTTTAGTTAAAGTGAGAATAGAAACTGTTCAAAAAAACTTTTTAAATAAGCAGCCTTTAAAAAATTTAGCAGGTGGACGACGTGAAAACCGTGTTAGATTGTCAAAAGTTATAAAAAAATTTATTGAAGACCATTTTGAATCAATTCCACATCGCACTTTTTATTATAAACGTTAATGTACAAATCTTTAATATTTGGAAGACACATCGATGATCTCAAAACTTTTTACAAATTATTCGAAAAATATTACTTATAAAAAACCGAGCACAAATTAACAATAAGTGCAACTATATATATATTGCTACTGTATTTAATTTTTTGCTTCTATTGACTATTTAAAAAAAAATGAAATTGAGTATCTCTTTTCAGTTCGTGGACACTCCTATTGCCAATGTTATAGCCATTGTGGCATATAGGCGCAGGAAGAAAAAAAATTAGACTGCATTGAAACGCCGGATGTATGTATGGAATTGATTCAAAACGTTGGTTTCTCTCCAATTACTGTGATTACGAATTGTTTAGATTTTTTTGCAGGATTATGCAAAAAGTTTCAAGGGCAAAATCCGCAAAACAAAAACGGAAGAGTAGACGTTTATGCTAATTATAAATTGGAGAAGGCAACCTGTTTGTTTACTACTAATCATGAACTAAACGATCCTCCAAGAAGTTATCCACCTCGAATTAGACTAAAATCGGCTAAAATAAAAATGTAAAAAGTCTGTTTAGTTTCCTAACCACCCCTGGAAAAGAATTGTTTGAAAATTATTTTTTGCTATTTACTCAAAATAATTCTGCCGAAGACAACACTGAACACACTGATGAAAATGATTAAATTATTTATAAAGAAATCGTTCAAGTTATTCTATAAATATTTTGCAAGTTCTAATTTTTATAATTTCTTATTTAAAATAATAAACAAATATAAATTATTATGTCTACATTAATTTTTTTGTGGCCGGCTTGACCTTCTAATCGTCCGCTGTTATACAGAAGTTGATATTGCAGGATGAGCTAGCACGAGTACGGGTTAGCACTGAGATCTACAAATATGCGCAATAAAGTTTCCTAATCGGATATGTTATTCAAAACTTAAAATTCGATCTGAAAAAATAGGACTTATGGGTCAACCTAAAACGACGGCGTTTCGGGCGTATCCCCTTTTGATCGCCAGCGGTTCAATTCTAATTGTTCTAAAGTAACTCGGGACAAAGATTTGCTCGGGATCTCAAACCCTGAAGAAATTGAAAGTGGAGCTAAAGCTGTAGATCGTCATTCGTGTAGTCGGAAGAGCTCGGGTTCGTGCTCGTGCATTTTCGGCTGACCTTCGCAGTATGCCACAGAGCCGAATCACCGACACGCTGCGTTTGAATGTGTTTCTCCCATACGAGAGAATGGTGGGGGCCGAAAAATCCTAACTTCTAGAGACACTGCTGACAGGTCCAACATGATTCGAAGTCAAATATTTTTCTAATTTTCATGCGCTGGGCAATTAAACATTATAATTACGTTAATTTGAACTTTTTGTATTCTGTTAAACCCAGCGCAAACTTATGCGCCATCCTTCCCAATAAAAAAAATTGATGGCTCAAGCGAAACTACAGGAGAATCGAAAACATCAGAATTGATAATGCGCGCGTTGTTCTGGTAAATAAATCTTATAACCGTGAATAAGAAAATATATTCGATATTACTATATCTGAAAATAACGATAGATTACCAAGTTGACACCTTTAAGTCACAAATAAACGTCAGCTTGTAATATATAGTTGCCAAATGGTCGACGCTTAGTCCACTTTAATAATGGCCTCGTGGAAGTCCTCGTATTGTTTTCATGCTTTAACCTCCATATGTATTTGAAAACAGGAAAATTTAAAAGTGAATTAAAAAACTCTCTTTCATATTGCTTCATTAAATTTGCTTTGATATCTGTAGAGCTGAGTTCCTGTGACAAAGGTAGACTATGTACTCTCTGATACTTTACGACAACCAGATCTCTTCGCAATGCCTAAAAAGAGGATTTGGTTTATTGATAACCATGTTTGTTCAGAATAAAATAAAGAGTTAAGTACTCATTTATTTAACCAATACCTAACATCCAGATTCTCCTCATGTAAGATCAAGAGCGATGCTTGTAATAACATCATTGGTAGTACATCTGAAGCCTTGTAGAAAATTAAGATACGAATAATAAACTCCATGCCTAAAACAAAGGTTAAATTCAGAGGTGAGAATTTTTATTTTTATGTCTCTAAAAAAACAAGTTTCCTTGCACTAATTAAGAATCTGCACAATTCTCGCTTTCAAGTGCCATTCACACTTGTGGAAAAAAACTAATCAAGCGGATAATTAAGAACTTGGTTCTGAAGAACTGGTCCGGTTTCTTCCTCTAAGATGTATCCATCGTGTTGAAGCTTAATAATGCTCTGCCAATCAGCTTGTGTCATTTTGCCGCGAGGTCCCTAATTATAGACATAATATTTTGCATGAATATTATGTTTGTTTTTTAGAGGAAGGGAGAGTTCATTGACGCACTGAGTTTGGGACCTGATTTTTAAATACAAAGATACCCACTAAACGGAACCAAAACCAATCGATTATTGGGTTGGATCGGCGAAGAAATAATACTCTGTGAATGGGTCAATAGCATATGATTGGCAAATTAGGATATTTCTATTTTTTTACAGAAATCTAATTTTTTATTTCAGAAGTATCTGTCATCAGCTTTAATGTCGTTTTATGAAAGATCACAGTAAAAAGTAAACATTGAAGTCGACAGATACCTATGTTGATGGAATTTAAGATGTGATCCAAAATATAATGCGAGCACGGAAAGCCAACATCAGTCGGGAATATTAAAGTTCGCTCGCTTTGCGAAAAAAACCCTTGTACTGACTTCCGAAAGAATTAAACAATTTAAAAAAAGCTTCAAAACATCAGACAATTGTTTGAATCTTTAGAGCTTAACCAAAAATCAACAGTTTTAGAATTAAAAAGCTGCATGATTATTTCCCTTTTAGAAATCTTCGAGTCTGAAACAATATTTGTATTTTTAGATTTTAAAAAATCAATCGTGATGACTTACTGGAAAATCTGCTGCCTTATTCAATGCTTTAAACTGCAATAAACTTTTTGAATTCTTCGATGGCGAGCGAAAATCCTTATATTCTCACTTGAAAACCCCATTCAGATTGACTTTCGTAGAAGCCCATCAATCAATTAAAATTGTCCATATTTGTATTAATTTTTCGAACCTTTAAAATTCGACATGAAATTTGCATACAAACCCTTGAAAAACTTTCCAATGCATTCTCATGATTAATTTCCTTTTAAATTTTAGAAATTTGAAATTAAATTCAAATTTTTGTTTTCAAAACCCCACCTTTGGTAGACTTTTGTTAAAATCTACCACTTAGAAAGAATGTCCAAAATATTTGACCCTTTTTTAAAAATTAAATTTTGAAATAAAATTCGTGTTCTTTGAAGGAAGAACAACCCTGTACGAACTTTCGCAGAATATGCTAATTTTGCAAAGTATTGAAAACTCACATCAATCTTCAGAAAGTTTGGTTTTTGAAGTTATTATCGTATTATAAAATGAAAAATTGTTTAATTTGGAACGAAATGCTAAAGTAGTTTAACAATTCAGTGCTTCATTTTTGAGACACCTTAAAGTATTTTTTATAAGGAAAAGGCCATAATATTAAAATAATGTTCTGCCAGCGCTAAAGATTAAACTTATTCATTACGATGGTTAATCAAGGCAAATATACTTTACAAGCTTTTCTAAATAATTGAAATTTGTCATTAAAAATAAATCAAATAAACAAGAAAGGACTGTTCCTCGGACAGTAGACAGTAGGCTTAACTATCAACAAAATAGCTGACAAAAAATTGATAACTGAACATAGAGAAGCGCCCTTGTCCTCAATTCCTTGGAAGCATCAAATTTTACGTTGCAAATTAAAAAGAATAAAGCTAATCCACTTTTCAGATCAAACACTTTCGCTCAAGTTTGAAATGGTCTCGCCCCTATACTTTTCACGCGCATAATTTACGCGCAGATACTAACCACCCGAGATCGATCATATGTTCATCCATAGATGGTCAAAGAGGGTAAAAACAAAATTATCGTATTCCTCTTTCAATCAAGAAACAAAACTGAAAACTAAGAATAAAACCTTTGAAACTAGATTAAATTTTAAATGAAACCCATTGAAAGGTCCTTAATTTAATATGAAATTATATAAAGGACATTTAAAGCAATAGGAAAGAATTTTGTACCAAACAGTTAAAAAACTATATTATTAATAGTGCTCTCAATCATAAAAACTAATGGAAGATAGGAAATAATTTTTGTTTATAATAATTTTAATATAATTTATAATACTATTGACTTGAAAGATTATTTGTTCCCTGAAGAAAATAAAAATTTCTTGTTACTTTTGAGTCGATAATGAGATATTTATAATAAACTTTCGACGCGTAATAAGAAACTTTTCTAGCGAAAATCATAAATTATATTATTTCAATTATTTTTTGTTAGTTTTTAGAAACACGTGATAAAAAAATAATCGATTTATTTCACGAATGAAATGTGGATGCTGTCGCAACTGTTTATTTATAAGACTGATGTCTGAAATACAAAAATCTTACAAGAACAAATTCAAGGCCCGTGTAATAAATCCGATAAGAATTATAGCATCAGATATGCGTTGTAAGCAATCACGAGAAACAAAGTTAGTTGAACTTTTGACCAAATTTTTCGTTGATGTAGTAATCAGTTTCTGCTCATTTGACAAAAATGAAGATGCTTTTTACTCTTATTGTCTCATTGGCGTTGGTTTTCCTTAATTCGTTTGGTGAATATAATAATATCCTAATCCTAAGTTTTAAAAAATTTGCTAGAATTTCGATAATAACATTTTTTTGGAATTAAAGCACAATATATCCTAATTAAAATCTTTAAAAATAATTGTAAATGTTTGAATTACAAGTGACTAAATCTATTTTAAATCAGACAGGACCCTTCTCTAGAAAGCGCAGAATTTAAAAAAAAAACTATGCCTTGTTGAATGTTGTGCTTTGTTTTTCAACATACCCGATTTTTTTTCTTTTAGCCTCTATATCTGTTGACCTGATTTTAAATAAAATTAAAAATCAATTATCTGAAAAAAAACACCTCTAAATTCGTTGTCAATTTTCTTTTTTGAACTTGCACTTTGATAATGAAGATATCCTGTAAGTTAAATGCTTGTTAAATAACTTTTGTTTCCAAGAGAATTCTTTTTTGGTACAAACTAATTTTCTGAAAATGTAAAAAATGTTTGTATTTCTTGAGCCATATTTTTTATATTTCACAAAAAAAAATCAAAAACTACATTTGTAGGATCAAAAAATTTTTTCTGCCTCAAAAATGCATCAGCCCGCATGATGCTGCTAAAATGCCTTTCTTTTCTTATCATATCCTTTTAAAAAGGGTAAAGAACAGTCAAAAAGGGGGGCAAGGTTTTCCAAAATTATAATTTTTCATATTTTCAAAATATAAAGGAAATAATAACAAAGATTTTTTTTTAACATTACCTTTTTTATTTTTCTAAATATTTTTTTAAGATTCTACTAATAAAAGAAAGGCATTTCAGCAGCATCATACAGGCTTAACCATTTTAGAGACCAGGAGAATTTTTTTTCCTAAAAAACTTTTATCTTTACATTTTTTACTATCAACATTATTCTAAAGAAGTAGAAAATTGGTTTTTAACAAAAAATAATTCTCTAGGCTACAAAAGATATTTAGCAAATTGACAAAAAATGTAAAAATCGCTTTTTTAAAGTAAATCGATTTATAGTTTTTTGCGTATTTTAAAATAAGATAATGAACGCTCTTAGAATCAAATAAACAAAATAATTAATAAGCGTAGCTTTTTATTAAATATTTTGTTTTCAAACCGAAAAAATACTTATCGCCTAATTTCCTTTACAAAAAATATATTTCTTCCTCAAAAACTTTGTTTTCAGCATAAACTGTAAAATTTTTACTTTTATTGTTTACTATCTTGAATTGCTATTGTAACTATTTATCAATTCAGGTTACTTCTTCAGTTTGACAAAAGTTTGTTTTATTTTGATGTAAAAGATCTTGTGAAAGACATTCATGTTGTCTACGCTAAAAAAAAAATTTTAACAAATTCATTCAAATAATTTTGTTTTATATTAGCCTCGCTATTACAAAAATTATCTTGAGCTTGCTTTTGAGTTTACATGAATCAAAGGAATTTACTTTATCAGATATAATTTATATTATTAGATAGCTTTATTAAAATTTTCAAAATCTTTTATGCAAACTTTTATTCCCTCTTCTGAATTATTAAATAAAAATATCTCACAACGACAAGTTTGAGACCTACGTTACTCATACGATAACAAGTAATTTAAATTTATACTTAGAAGATCTTATCTTTTAAAATATTTTACTGAAATCTTTGTTTTCGAAAATAAGAAGCAGATCACTCTCTAAAACAAATAAAATTTTATATAATTTTTATCAATATGTATAAAATAAATAGATTTTAAACTACATTACCAATTTTTGAACAAAACAACATTTTTTTGCACGCAAATATAGAATAAATTGTTAAATTTGTATTAATATTAGTACGACGAGTTTTTTTGGATCACGAAATACGAATTTAAATTCAAAAATTGAAAAGGAATCTTTAATTTTTTAAATTGCAATACATTCTTGAATTTCATGAAATTTAGTCCGTACGATTAGGTACAAAAAATATAAGTGGCTTTTAAATTAAATGTAATACTTTAGATCAAATGTATTCATATAAGAAAATAACCACTCATGAACTCCAGCTATGTCTTTAAAGAAAAAAAAACGTTTTCAATTTCGCCAAGCTTCCTGAAATTTTGACCTAAAATATCATCATCAAGTGAAGCAAGGAAGGGAAGTTAAAATCTAAAAAGATCTGAAATTTGAATTTTTGCAACAGAATTTGTTTTAAACATAGATATTGTTAACTTCCTTATTTCTTTTGAAATGATTTTATATAATTTGATATCTTTTGATATTATAAACTTTCGCTGACCACTAATTAAAGCAGAAAAAATTTAAAGTGAGAAAAGTGAAATTTTTCATGTTTCAGAACAAAGTTCGTAAATAAACAAATAAAGATTACAAATAAATCGACCTGGATACTCTTAAAAAATAAAATTTTTGTAAAAAAGAATTTTGAATCCCACAAATACGTTGTGAAGTAAAATTATTATCCGATTTTAACTTTTTTTAATAAATGAAAGATAATAAAATTTAGCGTTTAACTATAATAGCCAATTTTTAATTTTCTGTTTATTTTTTATTTATTCAATAACAAAAATGAAAAAAGAGACCTAATTTTGAAGCATACCGGTTTTTATAAGATGCTTGAATTTAATCCAAATTACCTACAAAACTGAAAGCAACTTTTCAAAAAAGATGCCCCATATCAATGCAAATGATAAAAAGTTCATTGAATTTGTTATAACCAAGTAAGTGAATGAAAATGGTTTCGTGAGGATTGGCGGTGATTTTTCACTTAATTCGCACTCAATTTTAACATTTTATGAACAAACAGAGTTTTTTAGTTGAGTTATTAGTAGTTAATAAATAATTTGGTACTTTAAAAACCATTTTTATAAACAAATATTCAAAGCAGGAATTTTTGAAGGCAATAATAATAAATACACTATTTTTATTTTTATTAACAATGCAGCAAAGAACTTTTTCTCGGCTATGGATTTTTAAACAAGAAATTTTATTGTTCATAAAAAATAAATATAGTGGATGGTTATCAAACTAATAAAAAAGTTATTAATTGTGTTATTAACTGTTGATCACACAAAGAAACAAGTTTAAATGGTAAATAATTGTTTTTTCACAGCAATAAAATTTTTAATTATACTAAAATGTTCTGAAGTATTCATAAATTAGTTGTTTGCATGTAATTACATCGAAAAAATTAACTTCATACCTCCAGAAATAGCCAAATAGTGCTTTTGTTGATTAATATAGTTTAAACAATGAATAATTTTATATCTGGTTGCTAAATATTAAACTTAGGTTTTATTTCCATGTAATATATTATTGGTCGCATAGAAAGAACTTTATTTATTTCATTAAAAAATAACTGATAAGGATATTTGTTTATCAAAATCGATTTTAAAATAAAAAATTATTCATTAACGTTTATTAATTTAACTAAAGAATTCATTTTTATAAAGTGTTCAAATATAATGCGAATAAAGTGAATAATTGCCGCCCATCCCCAGGAATCAATTTTTATTCTCTTACTTTGTTTATAAAATTTAAAAATCAGTTATTTACGATATTCGCGAAATTCATGAAAATCAGAGAAATCACAGAATATAAGGAAGTCACGGAATTCAAGAAAATCATGAAAGTCACGAAATTTACGGGATTCAGGGAATTGAAAAAATTCGCGGAAATCCACGAATGCACGGAATTCATTCAATTTACGAAATTCAAAGAATTCACGGCACACTGCAGATCGACGGAAATAAGAATTCACAGAATTCATGGAAGTCATGGAATTATTGGATGTCGCATAATCTATGTATTTCGCGGAATTCAAGCATTTCACAGAACTTAACTAATTTGTGAAATTTAAGAAAATCGGGTCATTTATGGTATTCACGAAATTCAGGGAATTCATACAATTTTTCTTCTATTCCATAGATCCCATAAATTCCGTGAATTCCTTGAATTCATTAATTCCGTGAATTTTATCAATGCGATTAATGTCGAAAATTTCTTTAAATCCATAAATATCACAATCCCGTGATTTTCGTGAATTCCTATAAGTCCTTGAATTCTAATGATTGCGCGAATTCCATACAATTAGTGAGTTCCTTGAATTCTATAAAATCCAGGACTTCTGTTAATTTCATAAATTCCACGAATTCCATAGATTTCGCAAATTCTTTTATTTCTATAAATTCCGTAAAATTAATGAATTTCTTGAATTCCTGAAATTCCTATAATTCTATGAATTCCTGAAATTCTTGAATTCGATAAATTCCGTGAATTTCTTGGTTTTATTAATTCCGTGAATTTTATCCATGTCATAGATTTCGAAAATTACTTTAATTCAATGAATATCGCGAATTCCGTGATTTTCGTAAATTCCTTCAAGTCCTTAAATTCTAATAATTGCGTGAATTCCATACATTTAGTGAGTTCCATGAATTCTATGAAATCCGTGACTTCTGTTAATTTCATGAAATCCGTGAATTCCACAGATTTCGCGAAGTCCTTCATCTCTATAAATTCCGTAAAATTCATGAATTTTGTGAATTCCTGAAATTCTTATAATTCGATGAATTCCTGAAATTCCTGTAATTCGATGAATTCCGTGAATTTCTTGGTTTTATTAATTCCGTGAATTTTATCAATGCCAGAGATTTCGAAATTTTTTTTAATTCCATGAATATCGTGAATTCCGTGATTTTTTTTTAATTCCTTTGAGTCCTTGAATTATAATAATTGCGTGAATTCCATACGATTAGTGAGTTTCTTGAATTGTATTAAATCCGTGACTTTTGTTAATTTCATCAATCCCGCGAATTCCATAGATTTCGCGAATTCCTTCATTTCTATACATTTTGAGAAGTTAATAAATTTCGTAAATTCTTGAAATTTCTAGAATTCGATGAGTTCCTGAAATTCCTTGAATTTGAAGAATTCCGCGAATTTCTTGAATTCATTAATTCCGTGAATTTTGTCAATGTTATAGATTTCGAAAATTACTTTCATTCAAAGAATGTTGTGAATTCCATGATTTTCGTAAATTACCTTAAGTCCTTGAATTTTAATAGTTCCGTGAATTCCATACATTTAGTGAATTCCTTGAATTCTATGAATTCCGTGACTTTTGTTAATTTCATCAATTTCGCAAATTCCATAGATTTCGCGAATTCCTTCATTTCTATAAATTCTGTGAAATTAATGAATTTCGTGAATACCTAAAATTCCTTAAATTCGATGAATTCCGTGAATTTCTTAAATTCAGTTAATTTCGTGATTTCCTTTTGGACAATTTCGTCTTACAAACGTTCTAATGCCTGTAGTGGAATTCTAGATGGTGAGGGTATTGTATACGTCTTGTAAAGGGTTGAAGAATTTCAAACACTTTCAACAGTTTACTTTTAGTAGGGTCAAAAAACGTTCAGAATTCTACCTCAATTATGATCTCAAGTTGCATTAATTGAATAACTAATTTCAAAATTCTGGTCAATTATCCGAAATCTTCATTCTGTTTTTCTTTACGTGCTTTAAGAAACTGTGATTATTTTTCTTGTATTGCAGAATTAAGTTTACAGTCCGAGTCTTCACCTAATTCTGGTACTATTCCTGCTGCTGCTCGCACCCGATGTTCTGAATCTCCTGAGGGATCAACTCCTTCTGTTAGATCCAGGTCCAGGTCTCCTCGTATCAGAAATTCCACTTTGGACATGTCTTTGTCTTCAAAGATTTCTCATCCTACCAAGGGCATAAATCCACCCGAATTGCTACCTTCTCATTACGGGCCTGGACATGAGCTTTATCAACTTCCATTTATTCGGCTGATTTCAAAAACGGCTTCAAGGCGGATATTCGAACTCCAAAAATTTACGTTTCCTGCTGATAGAAAACTTAAAATTTCTCTAGGAGGTACTAGATATGAGCATGTGCCAAGCAATGAACAAATTGTTTTGTCAACGTCCCATGGTGAAGTATTTGCAATATTGGAGAGTCCTAAGAATCTTGCTGGAATATATGTGTTTGACAATCGTTCAAAATTTACGAGACGGGCAAAAATAAACATGGAAAGTGGCAATATTACCAACCTGACCGCAGCAGAAATAAGCGAGACTCCAGTTGGTCGCTATTTTTTCATCAGAAGATATTTTCAAATAAAACTGTTGAAACCTGTGTAAAGCCTAATTCTTCATAAAGTATTAATTTACTAAATAAATGTTACCCTTATTATTTTTGCACAGTCCCAAATTATCACCGGCTTATTAGGAACAAATATATAACAACAGTGTATATGAGAAAAAAAAGGAAAGTCATCTCAAACCAACATATCCCTCTTTCCTGAGTTCTTGTGTGTACATTTTATGCTGATAATGCTAACAGTTTTTAAAATCTAAAAACTGGTCTAGTTTTGTTTGCTTGAAAAACGCTTGTTTCAGAAATATGAAGTAAGATTTTAATTGTTGAATATTAGATAAATAAAATAAAACCTTTTATGATGGCCACGATAAAAAGAAAAGTTCTCTTTGGGAATTGAACGTGCTAATTATCATCAAACTTTGAACATTATGACAAAGTAGATATTTTAAGTTTTAATCGTGTACAAAACTGCGAATTATGCCGACGTATCGTAAACATTGCAGTTCACTTCTTCAGGACTGACCTGAAGGCTTACTAAAACTAACCTTTAGTACGCTCAGCACTTCTCAAGGTAAGCTTCTTACATCTTAAGCTTTTTTTAAAACAACGCAGAGACAACAAAATCTTTCCGAAATTCTTACAATTAAATAATTTTAAAACATCAAAATCCAAATCAATTTTACATACAACAAGTTTGCTTCTCTTAAAAGAAAGAATAAAATAATTTGACAAATTACTTCCATTGAAGCGTATAGCAACGTAATGACTTCAGTTTTATCTAAAGGACACAATTTTTCAGTAGCTTCCTCCAAAATCCGAAAAGTAGAAATAATCAGTAATTTGAAATCCACAATCTATACCCTTCCACCTGAAAAAGCGAATGACATACGGCGTAGGACGGCTAACATTTTACGCCAAGCCCAAAAGCCCTCCTCAAACTTAATAAAACAGAAAAAATCGCAATTAAAGAACTCAATACGAATAAAGAAATTATAATATTACCCGCAGATGAAGGCAACACAACAGAAATAATGAATAAAGAAAACTATAATAACAAAATCATGGACCTTCTAACTGACGATACATACAAAAAACTTAAGAAGGACCCCACAAAAACAATAGTCAGCATAACAACTCAGGCCGATCGTCAGCGCAATAAACTCACCTACTTACAAGCTAGCACGCTTCCTCGCTAATAAACTGATTCCTTTCACAGGAAACTCTCCTACCCAGATCCAAAACTCTTTTGACTTTATCAAAAAGATACAACAGATTCGCATTCGATCCCAAGACATCATAGTGAGTTTCGACGTAACATCTCTCTTTACGGAAGTACCAATCTCTGATACAATTGATATTATTAAATCTTTTGCAAACTTCCTTTCCAAACTCATACCTTTGATAGAGCACTGTCTCAATAATAATTACTTCTCTTTTAACAAACAACTCTATGAACAAACCTCAGAAGCAGCAATGGGATCTCCAATCTCACCTGAGATAGCCAACATCTTTATAAATATTCTAGAAACCAAAATCTTTAATCAACCCAAGCTTAAACCAGAATTTTGGTTCCGTTACGTGAACGACACCTTTGTCATCTGGCGACATGGAATAAATAAACTGAATAAGTTTTTCGATTTTATCAATCAATTACATCCTAATATTTAATTCACCATGAAAATCGAACAAAACGGAAAGTTGCCTTTCTTGGACGTACTAGTTAACAAAAAATCAGATAATACATTAGGGCATGAAGTTTAGAGAAAACTCACCCATGCAAACAGATACCTACATGCCTCCTCTCACCATCACCAATCTCAAAAACAATCGGTCATTAACTCCCTTGTATGCAGAGCTGTCTCCATAACAGATAAAGTTAATTTACAAAAGGAATTATAAAATGTTAAACAAACTCTAATACAAAACGATTACACAATTAAACAAACTGATAAAGCAATAAGAAAATACACCCAAGAAAACAATTTCAAACAACCTAATGAAGAAAGGGAAAGAAAAACGACCACCGTTCTACCCTACATTCAAGGTGTCACAGAACAAATAGGAAGAATTCTTAACAAACACAACATCCAAACTATATTTGAAACACCTGCGAAAATAGGACAGCTTCGAATCACTCCTTAAGACAAAAAGGCACCTCTCAGTGATCCAGGTGTATATTAAATCCCTTGTTCTTGTGGCAGGACATAACATTTTATTTGATAAAACAACCGACATCGCTAAAACACGCAATATTTTTCCAAGAAAACATAGAAAAGCGATCAGAGTCTTAAAGCACCCTAATAACATCAATAGGGACAACGGTTATAATACCAATCCGATTTGTCTTTCCGTCCTCCCGGATTTTTTAAATAAGACTTGATTGGCCAATCAGGTGCGTCCTGTCTCCATGGTGGGGTGCTCTGGCCAATCGCAGGCATCGTAAAGAGCAAAAACAAGAAAAACATAACCTGATACCTCAGTCTCAGGTCAGTCCTGGAGAAGTGAACTGCAATGTTTACGAAACGTCGGCAAAATTCGTAGTTTTGTACACAATTGAAATCCGAAATATCTACTTTATCAGAATGAATCATCTAAAAGCATTAAATCTATTTGTACATTCTATTAAGCACTAGGTAATGTGAGGCGACGTTTTTAATAATAAAAACTTTAAATAACAATACCTAAACTACAGAAAAGAAGTAAATACTAGAATAGATAATTCTGGAGATATATTAGGTAACAAATCTTATAAAAGAGGAGCTGAAACTTTTTTGAATATCAATAAATCGAGAAACAATGATAGATTACAAAACAGACACCTTTAATTTATTAATAAAAGTCAGCTTTGAAGACTGTTTCTAAATTCCCGACACTTAGGTCGATTTCAACGAATAGGTTCAAGGCAGGTCAGCCCAAGATGGACGAAACTTTTATTTTGCTACCGTTATAGGTTTGGCTTCATGGCAACACGGTTTTTTAAAACGAAAAACTTTTTGCAACTGCTATTTTACACATTATTTTAATATGAAAGATACCTAGTTCTGTTTGTTTAGGAACAATTGTACATTGTCGTACGTTTAGTTTCGACCTTTTTCTGCATTAATTAGCGAAGCGAGTCTTTTAAATAAAGGTTAAAAAATAAGAAGAGGTACGATAATTATTTTGAGACGTTTCGTTCACTGTTTGGACCCTCATTAGTCAAAGAAGCAACATTAATTAAGATAGTAACAAAAAAATATTATGTAAGAAAATTAATAAAAACAAGAAATTAATGACGAGATAAATTTGATTTTAAAACAATTTTAAAAATAAAAGAAGGGTTGTCTCATAAATGGATGCCCTCAATTTTCAATCAATAACATAAGAGACAATAACAATTTGTGTGAAAAGACGGAAGGTCAAAGTGAATAACAAACAAACATACATGGTATGAGTTAACAGCTCGAAGAATAAAATCAGAGATAAAATAAATTCACAGAAACGCAATAAATATGGCGTAGAAAATGTAAATATGAAAAAAGAAAAAATGTAAAATAAATAAAAGAGGGCGAAAGTCCGACATCACGTGTGACGCGAATACGAGTGACTGAACAAACTGAAATCGAGTTACGAAAATTCAAACAAGAAAAACAGAATGTGATGGCACAGTCGATAAAATAAAATGAAACTTTATCAACAGCGCAAATTAAAATCTAGTACGAAGTTTGTAAAAGTCTGGAAATAAATTATTTGCATATCGGAGATTAACAGTATTTGGTGCTTCGTTAATAAAAATGTTTATAATTATTTTTCTACGAGCTCTATTATTCTCCATTAATAAAATCTCAAAATTATCAAAATCAAAATTATGGCCAGTATCATAAGGAAAGGGATCTTGAAGATAGGTAACAAAGTCTAGGAAGCTATTAGTTAGTTCGTAGGTGGTCTTGAGTTATTGTTTTAGAACTTCTTTAATTTTTTTTGATAGTTTTAAAAGCAAATTCAGTGTTATATAATCGAAAAGTTTCTATTCTGGAACAGCTGCTGATTAAATAAGTTGCGAAACCATTATCTTTTATAACTTCTCTGATTAAATTAATATTCTTGATTCTTAATTCTGTGTCTGAAATTCTTAGAACTCTGCACAAAAAGACACATCGCCAAACCAATTTTTTGTAAAATAGTATAAAAAAAATTCTAATTTAGGTAACAACCAGACCAAGCAATATTTTTAAAACCATCACATCTAAGAACATGTATCTACAAAATTAATAGTAAATTTAATATTGGGACTATAAGAATTAAATGTCTCAAAGACTATATAGATGTTATCTTTAAGAAGAACTGTGATTATATCGTCTACGTGTCGAGAGAAAAATAGAACTGAAAAGGGAGATTTTAAAGACAGTAAGATTCGAGATTTCCAATAACTAAATTGTCAGAGGCAGATGATAGAGGGAAACCCATGGCTAAGAAATTTTTCTTTTTGTCAGCGAAGCTACTAAATTAAAAAAAAGGAATTCGAACATAAATCAATGCACTTAAAAAAATAATGAAGCTGAATGGCAGGAAATTGTTTTTACAAAGGATAAGCTATAGGACCGTTAATGGTGGCAAAAAAAGTCTTATAATAGCATTTGGCTGATGGATTTTAGGAAGGCCATAGGCCCTTGGAGCGATGTAGCTTGGTAAGAAAAAATGAAAATTTTCAATTCTAATTCAGACACTAAATTATTGTTTTTGTCCTGTAAAATATCCGGTATACACACAAATTCAAGTCGATTTTGATGCCTTAAAAAGGAAACATAATTCATAATAATTTGGGAATATTAATTTCGAATTAAAGTTGAAGATTCGCCATTCAAGTTTAAAATACCAGTTTTAATAGACACAACTATGACTATAACATAGTAAGTGAGATTTACAAACCAATTTCTATTGAAATAAATTTTAGAGAAACAAATTTTAGAATCACAAAAATGACTGATTTTTTCTTAAGAAGCAACTTTTTTACGTTGAAATTTTTTTTCATATTTGTAAGTTTCAGAAGAAGAAATTTTTTGCAATGTTTAAAGAGGAAGGATTTCCTTAATAATATAATTACATGCATTATCTAAATTCTATATTATTATTATTATTATTACACCATTAAGCCGTTTCCCTTTCGGGGCAGGTGACTCACTCGGTGGGAAGGGGAGTAGTGTGAGAAAGGGATTATACAATTTTTAGATTAATCTGGAATTCTCGTGTTGTTCATTCCGCAACACTGCTCCGACCCAGGATGCTGATCAATCTCTCAAAATTCCGTAAATTACTTGATTGCTTTCAATTATCTGAATATCGTCCATTATTTGGATTCTATGAATACTCTATATTTCCTGAATTCTCTATATTATGTGAATTCTCTGATTTCCTTGATTTCCTTAACTTCCTTAAATTCTCTGAATTTCTTAAATTTTATGAAAACCATTTTTTATTTTTTGTTAAGAAGTAACTTTTTTACATTGAAAAATTCTTTTATATTTGTAAGTTTCAGAAGAAACTTTTTTTTAATATTCAAAAAGAAAGGATATCTTCAATAATATAATTACATGCATTATTTAAATTATCTGAATTCTGTAAATGCCCTGAATTACTTGATTGCTTCTAATTATCTGAATTTCCCCCATTATCTGGATTCCATTATATTCTCAAAATTTCCTAAATTCCCTGAATTCGCTATCTCTGATTTCCATGAATTTCATATCTTCCTTACATTTTCTGATTTCTTGAATTCTGTACATACCCTTTTTTGGTTTTTGTTAGGAAGCAACTTTTTCACTGTGAAAAATTCTTTCATATTTTTAAGTTTCAGAAGAAAAATTTGTTGTGATATTTAAAGAGGAAGGAACAATAATAATATAATTCCATGCATAATCTATATCTCCTGAATTCTATTAATTCCCTGAATTACTGTATTGCTTTTAATTATCTGAATTTCCTCCATTACCTTGATTCCAAAAATTCTCTAAATTTTCTGAATTCCCTGAATTCTCTGAATTTCCTGAATTCTCTAAATTTCTTAAATTCTGTGAATTCCATGAATTCTACTAATTTCCTGAATTCTCAAAATTCCCTGAATTCGAAGAATTTAAGGAATCACTTCCTTAAATTCGCCGAATTTCCTTTATTCCTTAAATACCTTATATTATTGAAATTACTAGATTTCCATAGATTCCTTGCATTCTCTAAAATTTTTAATTTCTTTGAATTGCTGCAATATTATAAATTCCGTTAAAGCTCTAAAATTCCCAGAATACTTGAATATCTTGAATTCGTAATTCTCAGAATTTTAATTTCCTTCAAATGTTAGTGTTCAACATTTTTTGCTCTAATGATATTTATAAATTGTAAAACAATTATCAGGGCACAGAAAGTATTTTTAAGGATAGCATAAGATGACCATTGAAATTCTGATAAACAAGTGCTATTCTTAACAGCAAAAAAAGTTTAGTTTTTAAATAAAACGGTCAAATTTTTAGAAAAACACTGATATACATCTTCAATATATAAAAAGGGAGAGCTGAGAATTTCGAATCCTGAGAAATACTATTTGCGATACTCATAAATAATAGTTTCGCAGATTTGAAATTTTTAACTCTCACCTCGACGAGTCTTGCTTTTTCCCCAGACATATTATTATTAGACAACTATCTGATTTTCCTGCACCAGACTTACCTTTCAAAAAGTAGATTCTAACATCTGAAATTTTCATGAGATACTCATAAACTGATCACTTATCAGTGTCTCAGAAAATTATAAATTAAAGTAAGTGAGACAAGTACAGCAGGCACAGCGCGCCAATCCCGGTCGAACATTTCCTCTGATTGATTCGCGCATCTCACAATACGGGTACTGCGCATCCCAAATACAAGTTTAAAATGCAAATTTAATTATCTAAAGGGAAATTAATGTTATGAAGCTGCATAATATTAATATTGATTATATTATAATATTGTTAACTCGTATTGTATGCATATTATTATTATTATTATAAAAAAATATATTATTATTATGGTAGTTATATGATTGTTGAATTATTAATATATTAATAATTGTATAATTGTTAAATTGTTAATAT
>JAAAKG020211986.1:0-47874 GCA_010014905.2 Druon quercuslanigerum | reverse complement strand
TATATATATATATATATATATATATATATATATATATATAAACAAAAACATATCAGAATTCGTCTCAGGCATATCTCTAGGTGATTTTCGAAATTTTTATAAACGAATGGGAACGCAATATAAACAAATATACTCGTCAATATAATATAATTTTTAATAAAATCTAACAGACGCAAACTTTAAAAAATAATACTATTTTCAACTTTAGCAAACCACCTATTGTGAGAAATTCAACAATAAAACATTGTTTATATCCACTCCTCTCGTACTGAATGCCAAAAAAGTCTTTCCAAATAAATTTCCATATTCGGATATATAGCTAGCACGAAGTAATGGTCCGAGTAAACATCTAAAGATATCGTTGTAGAAGTCCAGCCCATATATCTAGGTGACATTTTAATTATAAAAAAATCTATTTAATTAGTTATATTGTTTTTAATATTTATAATTTATTTAAAACATACGTGAACAATAATTTACGTTAAATAACAACCATTTATCAATCTTAAAATATCATAGAATAGAAATAAATTTTTCAAAATGTAAATTAATCCAATTTTAACTTTTTTTACCTCCTCCTCTCTCACACGAAAAATCCATTAAAAATGGATTTCAATATTCGGACATATAGCTGAAACGAACTAATAGTGCCAGAAAAAATTTAAAGGTATCTTTAAAGGCGACTGAAGCTTATCTCTAGGAGATTTTTGAATAATTATAAAAAAGTTTATTTAAACAATTATATGGTTTATAATATTAATAATTTGTTGAAAAAATAAGTGAAACACAATTTACGCTGAATGACAATCATATATCAATCTTGAAATCTTATGGAATGGAAAAAATTTTTTAAGATGTAAAAATTCCAATTTAGACTTTTTTACCCCCTCCACTCTACATCGAAAAATCCACTGAAAATGGATTTCCATATTCGGATATACAGCTAGAAGGAACTAGTAATCCCAGAAAAATTTAAAGGTATCTTTAAAGGCGTTTGGACAATGTCTCTAGGTGATTTTCGAATCATTAAAAAAAAGATTATGTAAACAGTTGTATTGTTTATAATATTTATAATTTATTCAAGAAATAAGCAAATAACAACTTACGTTAAATTTCAAGCAAAATTGCAATCCATTTTAAACTGATTTTTCGAGTGAGAGTGGAGGGGGTAAAACAAAATGTTTGAATTGGAATTTTTACATTTTGAAAAATTTATTTCCATTCTATAATGTTTCAAGATTGATATGTGGTTCTCATTTAGCGTAAATTTTTGTTCGCATATTGTTTAAATGAATTATAAATATTATAAACAATATAATTGTTTAAATAATTTGTAATTATGATTAAAAAATCGGAAATATTGTCTAGACGCCTTTAACGATACCTTTAGTTTTTCTCTCGGACTATATGTCCGAAAATGGGAATTCATTTGGAAAGGCTTTTTTGGCCTTCAATGCGAGTGGAGGGGATATAAACAATAATTGATTGTTAATTTTTTTACAATAGGTGGTTCGCTAAAGCTGAAAATAGTATTATTCTTATTAAGTTTGCGTCTGTTAGGTTTTACTTAAAATTATTGTGTATTAAATCATGATAAACGGAAAAAAATTTATAAACATTCTGTTTGTTTAAATAATTATTTCCTTTTGACTCATATATTTATTCATATTGCATTTTCATTTGTTTATATCAATTTAATTGTTTAAAAATTATGATTTGTGTATAATTCGAAAATCAACTAGAGACATGGCTGAGACGAATTCAAATATGTTTTTGTCTTTTTATTAAGACAATTACTTTGTTTAGATAAATTCCTTAATTTTTAAATTTATATGTACAGCTATTCATAGTCGTTAACCCTCAGTGTACGAACTATAAAAATGTTATTTTCCGTGTAAACATGGGTTAGCCCAACCCGGCAAATTTGAGCGACTGTATATTGGGCTGTAATTCGTCAATTAGAACAATTTTGTTTAAATTAATTGGAAACTTAATCAACAAATACGATGGTTTCGTTAGACTTGTGATATTATTTTATTTAACGAAGTTATATTTGAAAATATAAACAATTTTCAAAAAAATGTCATGAAAATTTTTTAAAAGCTTGCCATGCTTTAACAAAAAAGAAAACAAAATTGTATTAGTATTTTTTAGAAGCTGAAAAGTTATGCTTTAAAATGGCTGCGCTCGTTTTTCGATTGGCTACAAAAAATAGATTTTTTCAAACTACAAGTGTAAGCGTTTTTTGATGTAGCGATCAAACGTTATTCAGTTAATTTATCATAAATGTCGTAAAAAGAAATATATTTTACTATACAAAAAGTACTTCTTGTTGATATAAAACCACAAGCACTTGTAAAATGTTTTATGGTCAAGAGAACTGGGACAAAAATGTCAGCGTTTCTGTTTTAGACATTTTATTGTCAACAAATTCGTGTCTGATATCCATTTCCTGTGGTAAAGTACGAAGAGCAGCACAACTCACCGGGAAATAACATGCACTCATAGGTGAGTTGTGTAGTCATCGTACGGGGCAACGTTATATTTAAAATAATATTATCAAAAGAAATTAAAATAATGTACTTAAATCTGCATATAATTAGAATACGATTTTATGCATAAAATATGCACATAATTTGCACATCAAGCGCAGATTGAATGTACCGACCCACGCTCGAAATTTTCGCATTTCAAAGAATTTTCTCCCCCGGTACGTACCCCCAACATGGACTTCTTCCAAAGTGGCATTGCTTTCAAAATTCGCTTGAATTACGCTAATCCTGTCTGTACCTTGAGGGTAAGACCATACGAAAAAAAACTTATTTTCACACGAAGCGGCACATCTATTTGAGAATTTGGAATAATAAAAAAGAAGTTCTGACAAAGGTGGGTCTGGTCCTGAATTTCCATAATTATGAAAAAAGCACAACAAAAATTATTTTAAAAAAAATCAACGTTTTTCATAATTATGCATATTTACTAACTAACCGTCGGTGTGACGCTTCGTGTGAAAATAAGCTGGAAATAAGAAACATATCGGCAAGGTAGGACTCTGGTACGTGGCCCACTCATCAGATGACCTTAAGAGGTAAATTTTCAAATTATGGAATGAAAAATTGGAAAAAGGCATTTTCAATGGATTAAAAATTCGGAAAATGCTTAATGATGATAAGATTTTAACTTTAACGAATTTAAAACTGAAGTTAGCATGGACTAGTTTCAAGGAAGTTTTACAAAAAATAGCAGCTGATATGGTAAAAAATTTGATAAAATGGGGTGTTTGAAGAATCTAAAGCTACACTTCCACTTTTCCCATTTCGATTATTTCCCAATGAATTTAGGATATTGTAGTGAGCAAGGAGAACGATTCCACTATAAGATAGAAAAGTAATGAACGTGGATTTCATGGAAGATGGGACAGAAATATGATCAAGGGCTTTGGTGTCACTTTAAGGTAGATGAAATCGCACCCTACTTACGAATTGTCTAAAATGTTTTAAATACATATAAAATGTTGCTATCTAATTATTAATACTTTTTTTAGCCTAATCGTTTAATCAGTTATGTTCAGTGCTTTTTGCATATGGGTCTCCCACAGCTGACATAGGAAATCGCCATATTATACAGTCTAGAATAAAATTGAAGTATACCATTGGACTAAAAAATTCCAGATATATAGAAAAATTACTTGTGGATTTTATTTTTAAAAATTTAAATTATTGTGCATTTAGTATAAAACATATAATGTGGAAATGAATAATATTTCTGTTCTCTCGTGACACATGGTGGGGGTAGGCTGTTGCGATGTGGCAACACTATGGCACTATTTGAACTTTTTTTGACTTCACACATAGCTGCAAAACCCCTGAAACGTTTATCCAGAAATTATCTCCGAGTATGAAATTGTGTCATTGACACTATCTCGAGTAAAAATTCTTCGACTTGCTTTCGACGTGAATTGCCTCCATCAAGACATGCTGAAGTGCAAAAGTTCGACTTCATCATGTGTCAGATTTGAGGTGGGGCCAAACTTCAATTTTGTCTTAAAGACATATATTTATGTCCTGAATTGGATTTGTATGACTCTAAAGCGAGCGATTTATAACTACCAGTGTATACCTGTCCTAAAAAAAGGATCATTCTGACAGTCATAAAAGCTAAACTTTTGTTAATGATTGAACAATCTTGTATATAATTTGTATATTGCTTCTTTGACAAGGATAAAGAAAATGTTGTTTGTTTTTGCGTATTTATAATGGCTTAGGAGATCCTTCTAGAAAGTTACAATTTAAATTTTTTTGAGAAAGTTTTTAACGGTTATAGTCGTGTAGATCCACAAGTTCAAAATTTTTAAATTAAAAATAAATAATTTAATAATTTCATATTTTTAATTTAAAAATTTTAATATGCAAAAAGTGCGTAGGTTTTTTGTAGGTCTCACGGTCTTCAATTAAATTGAAAAATTTTGTAGAAATTGTTAATGTAAGTTGTTGGCTTTAGAGTCAGGTGAATTGAAACGAATTAAGTTGTTTCAAACGTTTCGGCACACATTGGTGGCCCTCATAAGTGAGTTTTATTACTCTCAACAGAGAAGCGCAAGATTTGAACGTCGATGTTCACTAAAAACTGAGTGAAACTTACATCAAGAATTTCTACAAAACTTATAATTGAGGGTCAATATAAACCCCCAGCGATTAAATTGAAAAATATATAATACACAGAAATTCATAGTGGGACGATGCTCGTGCGGGCTAAAGCGCAGGTTTTGGACCCACTCTGTCGGCTTGCGGGTTCGATTCCCGCCTCGTGGGACCGGTACCTCTAGAGAAAAAGGTTCTCTAAGTACTTTAGGCTTGTTGCTCTTGGTGGTTCGGAAGCCACCTTAAACTGTAGGTCCCCCTCCCAGCACCACAAAGGGTGTGGGTGGTGTGTTAAGGATTAGGAAGAAGGTGAAAGAAAAATGTAAACCCTTAGGGGACACATTAGAAGCTTCCACTACTACACAAAAATTCATGAAAAAGTACGTTTATTGAATTTTCTGATGTTTTGGCATCACTGCGTGCCTTTTTCAAAGAAATATAAAATAAATTTATATAAATAACAACAGTTTTATTACATTATAAGTAAACTAATTTTAAGTAAAAGAGATAAAAAATAGCTGTATTTTATTTGAAGTGAAAAACAAAATTCTTCAAAATTGGAGTAAAATATGTCAATGTTTTCTGAGTCAAATATTAAACATAAATTAAAGAATAAAAAACAGTTGAGACTCCAATTTTGGCAACATGTGAAAAATAATAAAATGTAAATGACTACATCCTTATAAAAAAGATAAACATCTTTTTAATAGTCATGGACAGACGACGAACATATGACTAAGTAGAAATAGGAATATACATTAAGACGGTAAAATCATTAGTACAAACTAAAGGCGTAATATATAGGAACCGCAAATAAGGAAAGCGCGCCAAAGCCACTGGATTTGATTTTACAATTATTTTATGATACTTTTATATATTTTGTTAACATTCATAATTTCTGCCTGTAAATTAATAGAAATATTATGATATTTATTTATAAATATGGATTCCAATATTCGTCTTTTGTATGTATTTTTTTCTTCTTTGGCTAGAATTTTAATATTGTTAAAATCGAAATTAAAATAATTGCCTGAGTTCCAGCAATGATATGATAGACCAGTGTTTAAATTTCCAACTCTGCAATCAGAGACTCTAGTTTTTAGTCTTCTCCCTGTTTCACCAAAATAAACTTTTTCACAGCAATTACATTTATTTAAATTAAATTACATTTAATTTTTTAAATTTTCTTTTCTAAATTTTATGTCACTTAACTTTACGCATCTATCTATTCAACCTTTTATAAGGCCAAACATTTGACAAAACAAATTATGGGAATCAATATAGAGATCTGCCAGACCATGAATCTTTTTTAAAGCAGTTAGTAATCAAATCACCGTTTGGTGCTTTTATAATTTTTAAATCAAGACAATTTATTGAAATATTTTGTTCTAGTTCACATGTAAACTTTATGGATTTTTGAATTCTATTAAAAGTATTAATGAAATCATCTATTTTTTCTGTAGGAACAATAGCTAAAATGTCCTCCATGTATCTTTTATATAAAATCGGCATGAAATTCCATTTTTTTAAGCTCTTTTTTCTACATCTTCTAAAACCAAATTTTAGATTATAGGAGACAGCGGTGAGCCCATAGGAGAACCATTTAATTATTTATAATATTTGCCATTGAAAGAGAAAACGATGTGATAGTTTAATAGTTTCATTATATTTGACTCTATTGAATGGTACCGTTATCTTACCCTTATCTGCATTTATAAACAAACTACATTCTTGTTTTCCTTTTGAAAATTTTCAACAAGTAAAATAGATTTTTCAACATTCTTAAAGTTATTGATTCGATTATGATTTGAGATTAATTGACTAACTGCTTTTCTGATATTAGGTTTCTGATCTTCATGTTCTACATTTTTAGGCAATTTTCTATATTTTTAACCATGTTATTAATAGGTAATTTATTAACATTAAAAGGAACACCAAATTTTTCACCCAGTGCTAATGTTTGCGCTGCCTCATCAGAGATTTCAACATTTGAAATATTTTTGAAACATTTTTTTTAATGTGAAATATCTGTATTGATTTTTCTGATCTAGAAACCTGTTTTTTAATAAATTAAATTTATTAATACATTCCTGTCTCTTTTTATATTGAACATTATTTAAACTTAATTCGTGTGATTTAAAAAACTTTATTATCGATCCATCATTTATGAATCATTGTATTCGATGTTTTAGATAATTTGAGAAATTGCCCATTTTTTAAATTTCTTTTACTGTGTTTTCAATTTCTATTTTTAAAATTTTATTTTGGTTTGCTGTTGCTTTTTGTAACTTAGAAATTAAATTATAATTGAAATTATTTAAATTAAATTTGTTCATACAATCTTTTATGCGTGCCGGAATTAAGGTATTGTTAGTACATTTAATAAGAACGTACGTTGTTCCTTAAGTGTAACCAAACTTTTATTGGTGTTTATTCAATTTCCGATGTGTTTCCTCGTGGTGTCGCCGTAATTCTAAAATATATAAGCTAAATATCCCGTAGTGACCAGAACGTTACTAACCTTGTTTATTATTAATCAGATTTGATAAGACGCTTATTTGATAAGAAGACTTATGTCTCGACTCAGTTTTGAGACGCAGCCAGACATCGATGTCTTGAAGACGCACGCAAGACATCACCAAGTCGAACTCAATTCAAATCATTTGACTCAGGATCGTTGCCTTACGAACTGTTACTGTGATTGTGTATATTCGCATATCGGACGCTTTTATGCGAGTGTGACAAACCAATAAAAAATTTTCAGCAATGGTTATTGCCGGGTGACAACTACCTTAAAAAGGAAATAGAGCGTGAGAGAAAGCCTCTTAATAGATCTTTTGAGAATAAAAGTGCACGATACCATAGAAATAAATGCATTAAGGCTTATGCCTTAACACTAAAATTGATCATCATAAACAAGAGAGTACACTTTTCCAAAAGTTTCAGTCATGAAGAGTTATGTTGAAACAACAAAATGGGTTATTTGAGTGTTTTAATCTTTTTTAATGGTTAGGGACGAATTGACACTTGATGCAGTCAAACGGACCTCAGATGCTGATTCAGCGACCCCAGAAACATATATAATCCAAGAGCCCGGTCAATATGTGTACCTTGAATCGCCGGAAAATTCTAATATCCTTTAATCGATTCGTCATGAAATTATGTTCCTAAAATGAAAACATTGCTAGTGCAATTCCTGCCGAAAGCATTTTATAGTAATTATTTACTGAACGCATTTGCTTTGAAATGAACCATTTTCGTCCCAGACACATTACAAAGCACTAGAGTGTACCTTTCAATGCACAACATGAGAAAAATTCAAGGTTAACTGCCTTTTACCTCCTAGACAAAAAAAATTAACAAAAATGGTAGACAGGGACCTGGTGAATGAAAAAATTAAAGATGCCAACTGTCATGTTGCCGCTAACCACCGGCAATGTGGGGAACATCAGCGCGCTCTAAGGTAGCTTTCTGAGCTTCCTGTACGCTTGGGAAGCGCTACATCACGATTTTCGGACTGACTGTACGTTTCGAAATTGGCTCTCCGCCGCGGTAACTACGATTCAAATATGAGTGAATGCAAATCAGCATAGTGATATGCGATTCTGCTTGAAAATTCAGTACTTTTATGTCTTCGCTGTGATGGAAAATTGATTTCATTTACGGACTCTAATGTCGCAAAGTTGTCGCTAATCATGGTTTTTCGGAAAAAGATAAAATTTAAATATTGTGATCCTGAACTAAAAACGAATAGTGGTGCCTACCACGTAGCTTGCTTTCAGAAATTTGCTGTTATTAATTAATAATAATATAAATATAAAAAATATAAATGAATAATATTCATAATATTAATTTATTTTAAATTAACATTTTTTAAATTAATATTTGTTGTAATGGCGTCACATAATAGAAGTCAATAATATATTTAATTTCTTAAAACAAACAAAAAAGACTCCGTCGTGTACATAAGGGCGGTGATAAGAAAAATAGGCCTAAATGCGCGTCGATTTGCCCCACGGCGCCGGCGGTTTCTGTTAACATGACAGTTGTTACCGTTGGTTTTTTTAATTCATCAGATCCCTGTCTGCAACTTTTGTTTAAGTTTTTTTGTCTAGGTGGTAAAAGGTAGATAACTACGTTTTACTATCCCATTTATCGCCACGGAGCCAAGGGTTGCGTCAGGGTGGGATCTTATGCATTGAAAGGTACACTCTAGTGCTTATTAATATGTCTGGGACGAAAAGGGTTTATTTTACAGAAAATGAGTTCAGTAATTAATTACTATAAAATGCTTTCGGCAGGATTTACACTGGCACCATTGTCATTTTAGGGACATCATTTCATGACGAATCGATTAAAAGACATTAGAATCGTCGGCAGTTCAAGGTAGAAAAATTGACAGCGCTTTTGGACTAATAGGTATTGTGTTCTAGTTTACCGCACATAACCCTTTTTTGTGTGCCTGTGTAATGATTCCCTTATTTTTTTGTTTTAGCAACTGACTTCTGTCCTTGCAAATAACTTTTGTGTCGCCATAAACATGGTTCATAATTACAAATTTTATTATTTTAAAGAGTGCTTTCACTCGTAAAAACCCGCGCGGAGTTATCCCTCCTTCGCATTATTACACGATATTCATGAGAATATTATGGTACTATGAAAGAGTATCGCAGCAAAAGAAATCACTCTAAATGGATATATATAGGTCAATAATAGGCGAGTTTTTGTGTAACATTCCCGCAAGTACCATTTTTATTAAAACCATCATGAGAAACATTTTTATTAGGGATGTGTATTAAACTTTACATCAAAATTTTTCACTGTAAGTACATAAGACGGTAATTAATTTAGAAATATATAAAAACTTTATGTATATATATATATATATATATATTTATTTATTTATATATATTTTTTATTTTATATTATTTTATTTATTTATTGTTTACATGCTATTTAGCGATGATGAAACAAACGCTGTCGTCCGCTATGTCCTTTTATCAGCGATGGAAAAACGGCAAAACATAAAGAAATTCGAGCTGCAAGTCAAGAAACCAGATTTTAAAGAACTTTTCGCTTAGCCGATTATTATATGAAAAATAATTATACTTATTAATGACGAATTGAAACGTATTTTACGCGAATAGAAATAAAGAACTTGACACAACAAGTATCTTTTGTTTTTCGAACAAAACAAAACGTAGGAGTCGAATTAATTTTAAGGTTGAAGCATTAATTAGATTTCTAATATGATAAATCAGTTGCATCTTTAACTTATTTCAGATATAAATTGAAATTAAATATTAATAATTAAAAATTAATGATAATGTATAAGTATACTTCAAATTTTAATTTAAAAATGTTTCCTCAAATAACATGTCAAGACGGAAATTGCAAAAAAAAATATTTTTAACCGCCCGCCAAAGGTGCAATTATTTTTTTAAGTAAATTCTAATTAGCCCAATGTTTTGCACTGAAAATTTATTCCGAGACAGTTAAAAACACGAATTTATCTCAGTTTCGTGAAAAATTTATTCAATAAGGTTAATTTCTGATGCCTCGAATCTTTCAACTGAAATCGATATAAACTTTATGTTTTGTTTTTTCTGTGCTGACTTTAAGTACGTTTTTTTGATTTTACTTGTTTATTGCGTAGGTTGTTGAGATAGACTTATTTAAAATGCAGTCACTTCCCCCGGGTAGAAATTGCCTCTTTATGCCTGAACTAAATATTGGCTCTTACGAGGCCGCAGCCAGATTTTCTAGCTAGAAAAATCTATGCTTTCCCCCTGCTGGCCCTCGACAGTACAAAGTCGTGTACTACTTGACTTAAATTATTTATATACTCATATTTTTTAATCAAACTAGATAAAAGACATTATCCATAAAGATATATTTTAGAAACAACTTCTATGAATTAATTTTTTTCTCTAGCAGACCTTGTAAAGACCTCGACAGGTAAAACGGGTAATACAGCTGTGAGTGCAAAAAAGTATGTTAATGTTATCATACTTAATTATACTTAACTTCAAAAAAGAAATAATCTAAAAAAATTGCAGAGATGCATACTTTTAAAATGTTCATTTTTTCTGAAAAATTAAAAACTTTTGGTGCCTTTAAAATTGGAAAAGAATCTTTCTTAAACATTGATTTAATTTTAAATCATTTTAATAAGTTTAAAAATCATGTCTAACAAATCGAGTTTCAAAAACCTTTTTTTCAAGTTCGATAGTATCGGATGAATGCCGTCAAGTATTTATGACATTGGACTAAGCCTAACATCGTAGATATGGGGATTAGGCGTTCGACTTATAGTCCAGGTGCTCGCGACAATTCTGTGGACGTCATTTTAGTACTCATGAAAATTTCAAAATATTTTGTTTTCATGGCCAATAGTTCGAAACTCGTTGACTAGCTAACAGTTGTTGGTGCATTTTGCAACAATTTATCGTTAAACTGGTCAAAAATTCGAGAGAAAAAACATCATTTTAGTACTCACGAAACCCACCGGGAATGGTTGTTTAAATGCTAAGAACTAACAAAAAGTTTGACTGGCAGCTTCTCCGTGGTGCAAAAGTTGACTGGCAGGCTGTTAAACATATAAAAAATGACAGGATGACAATTAGAGCCTTCATTTTAGTACTCGTGAAACCCATTAGGATTGATTTTTTAGGTTCAAACAACTAGCAAGAAGTTTGGCTGGCAGCTTCTCGGTGGTGCCAAAGTTGACTGGCCTCCTGTCAAACATGTCAAAAATCCGAGTCAAAAAACGTCATTTTAATACTCTTGAAACCCATTGGGAATGATTATTTGAATGATAAGAAATAACAGAAAGTTTGACTGGCAGCTTTTTGGTGGTGCTAAAGTTGACTGGCAGGCTGTCAAACGTGTCAAGAATTCGAGTCAAGAAACGTCATTTTAGTACTCTTGAAACCCATTGGGAATTATTATTTGAATGATAAGAACTAACAAAAAGTTTGACCTGCAACTTTTTGATGGTGCCAAAGTTGACCGGAGGCTGTTAAACATGTCAAAAATTTGGGTGAAAAAACGTCATTTTATTACTCTTGAAACTTATTGGGGATGATTGTTTAGATGGAAACAACTAACAAAAACTTTGACTGCAGCTCCTGAGTGGTGCCAAAGTTAACTGGCAGGCTGTCCAACATGTCAAAAATTCGAGTGAAAAAACGTCATTTTAGTACTCTTGGAACCGATTGGAAATGATTGTTTGAATGATAAGAACTAACAAAAAGTTTGACTGGCAGCTTTTTGGTGGTGCCAAAATTGACTGGCAGACTGTCAAACATGTAAAAATGACCGAATAAAAATTCCAACCGTCATTTTTAATCGAACACCGAATGAAGGTTTTTTCTTTTTCATTAGCTAAAATATTCATTTATAGGATATCTTTCTAAAACTAATATGTATATTTGAAAAATTAAACTACTAAAATTTCAGTTTTTGTGTAAATTTGGAGCTTGCAATCTTTAAATTACATTTTTTCAGGGTTTAAAAAAATTATTCGCAGGTAACGAGCTTCGAATTTACGTAAAAAGTAAGATTTTCGATTTTTTTTAAAATATACATACTAGTTTTAGAGTATCATGGCATTTGTTATATGCTTGTTCGCCTGCCAGTCAACTTTGGTACCACCACAAAAGTTGGCAGTAAAACTTTTTTTTAGTTCTTATCATTCAAGCAATAATTTCCAATTGGTTCCAAGAGTACTAAAATGACGTTTTTTGACTCGAGTTTTTGACATGTTTGACAGCCTGCCAGTCAACTTTGGCACCACTCAGGAGCTGCCAGTCAAAAATTTTGTTAGTTGTTGGCACCTAAACAATCATCCCCAATGGGTTCCAAGAGTACTAAAATGACGTTTTTTTACTCGAATTTTTGACATGTTTGACAGCCTGCCACCAAAAAGCTGCTAGTCAAACTTCTTGTTAATTTAGCATTTAAACAACCATCCCCGGTAGATTTCATGAGTACTAAAATGACGTTTTTCACTCGAATTTTTGACCAGTTTAATGATAAATTGTTGCAAAATGTACCAACAGCTGTTAGCCAGTCAACGAGTTTCGAACTATTTACCATGAAAACAAAAGATTTTGAAATTTTCATGAGTACTAAAATGACGTCCATAGAATTGTCGCAAGCTCACGGACTATTATAAGCGTGCGGTGCGTGCGTTCGATTCTCGGTAATTTCTGATATTTTAATAAACTGCGTTTCTCTTTAGTTATAAGTAATAAGTCTTCTGTAACCATTTCAACAATTAGTTCAGTTTTAGAATAACGTGCGCAGTATAGTTGTAAATTTAATGTCAATAAAAGTACGAGAAAAACGGAGGAGAGCTTGCTAGAGACTACAGATCTGCAAAGCAAATGTTATTATTTTGCATTTGGATTCATATTTTCCTTTTTTGAATAAAAAATTTCTGGTAATTGATTATGGCAATGTGCTAGTTATTTCTTTTTACTATTGGAACCATAGCATGACACTTCAGAATGTAAAGCATGATCAATTTGTTAATACTTCAATAATATTTTATTTGAATCAAGAAAATAAGAAACAATCGTATATACTTTTGAATTTATAGCATTCAGAAGTACTTTTTTCTCAGCGTGTGAGGGACTATCTAGATTCAATAAAGAACCTATTAATAGGCCCTCATTGCGTTGCCTCCCGATCACCTCGCTAGCTGAGCGTGACGTTTTCTCTTGCACCATCGATAGATTGCCACTTTAGGGCTGCGATGAAAAATAGGAAATCTAGACAGCCCCTCTTAAGAACAAAGTTATAATTTCTACCCGGGTCACTTATCAAATTACCAGATATCGCGACTTGCCATACTTGCTTTGCTCTCACTGCCGATTTATGCATGCGCACGCAATAAACAAAATGCTTGCGCGTATAAATACTATGAAAAACTTACATCAAATGTCACGTACTTAAGAGTTCAATACCTTATCCTTCCTTTAATTTAAAGTACTTACTAATTTATACATAAATGGCTAGCAATTCTTGACCGAAAAATTGGAAGAAAAATTGAAAATAATTGATCGCATTGAAAAAGGAGAGACCGCTATCGATATTGCGAGAGGAATATACACTCATCAGTAACATATATAGGTAAGATTAAATAAGCGAGAATATTAATTATTTTAATATTTGAATGTTTAGCGTCCAAAATGACAAAATCCTCGTCTATTGGCCCTTGAAAGAAGTCCAAAATTATTTTTTGATTTTTTATAATAAATCATCAAAATTATCGATTGTGTTAACCCCGGGTATACCTAGCGGCAAAAAGGGGGTAGTCCCTCATTGACGCTTATCGCAGCTTTGCTCAATAAATCGGAATCAGTGAAATATCACTGATTGTCAGTAAGATTTCACTGATAGAAATAGCTCGAAATAGGTCTCTGACAATCAGTAAAAAGTTACTTATTCATTCAGTAAAATAAATACTTTTAAGAGTTGTCAGCACTATGTCAATTTAGCAGTCATAATAAAAAAATATTTTAGTTGAATCAATCAAGTAAACACAGTACAAACTTAAATCCATAAATATTATCAAATGTTAAAAAAGAGTACTTTTTATACTAGTTAGAGTATATTTTTCCTGCAATCAACTCAACAGACTGATAGCCCGAAAATAAAAATAAAATATTTCAGTTAGGAATTCGTTTTGCTACTGCAGTAAAAGAGCAACAACGCCTAACTTTAAAACTTAGAGGTTATGCTTCACATGATTTACTATATGTAATAAGTTCGAAATCACTGATTAATCAGTGTAATACCTAATTACTATTTAAATGAGTGAATTTTTCACTAATTCATATTTAGAGAGTGAATATTTTTATATTATTCCGAGTTTCTCAAAGTAAAAAGTGCATCTGGTTGCCATGTGGGTGTTTCAGAAAGTAGCTTATTGAAACGTGGACGTATAAAAGAATCTGTTTGATGGGTATCACGTTTCACGTTCTCAGCTCCGTGTAAACAATTATCAAGTGAGATCAATTTCGCAGTTTCTACATATATTCTTTAGTATTTTTTTGATCCTAGCAAGAAAGTTGGTTTTTCAGAACTGTTTTTTTCAAACATTTTAATAAAATGTTTACCTTTTTACCGTTAAAATTGGTTGAGAAAAATGCGATCGCGTAAAAATCACACCGAACCACGTCGAAGTCATGAGATACAAGGAACCGAAAGGCGAAGGCTGGCGTGCTAAAGACTAACCCGAATCCATTATATATTTTATCACTCTTTTTTTAAAATTTCATTTTGTTATAAAAAAGTTGTAATATCCCGTGATAGTCTTCAAAAAAATTTCTAAATTTGATTGGTTGAAATATCTTGAAAAAATAAAAATTAACATTGAATCCCAATACTTTTCATGTATATTCTTATATTTTGAAAGTTAATCACAGTTCCTTAAATTGATTTCAACTATAGTCTTTACTTTTTTCATGATGAAAATTTTTTCTCATACTCATTTTTGCATTTTATACGCATTGAAATTATGAAATTCTTAGAAGGAAAATATAAGTATATTATATTTTAACAATGAAAGACCATGGTAATATTAAGGTACTTTTCGTTTTAAATCAAACAATTTTTCATTACAAAAAACTATGTCAATAATCGTAACTAAATTTGTTGTCAGCTTATGCAAATCGAAGATAAAAATGGCTAAACAAAATTTGATAATAAATTTGTCAACGATAAATCAACGAAGTTATTCTTAAATTATTATCAAAGTTAAGGATGTTCGATATGTGGGTTATCTCTTTTTGGCCGCCAGCTACCCCTGGGGTTACCCCACCGAGCTACGAAAATGCTTAAAAAATTCATTGGTTTGTAAATAATTAACTCCATTTTCTAGTAAGTGTGTCTGGAGTGACCACCTAACATAAAATTAATTGTTACTGTTTAAAGTATAAAAATTTCAAACTTCGAACATTTTTTTTTGCCTCCTGTAAAAAAATACAAATGTGGGTTACCCCTTTTTGGACGCCGGTCATTCATTTATTCTCAGAGTTAATCAATTTGGATTACATTTTCATTATGGAACTTCTCGTGCTAAAAACAGATCTCGGAAAAACATACGCTTTCTTTCATTTTCAGAATCAAAACAATATCACTGATAATGTTCTTATTTTTAAAAAATATTACTCAAAAACAATCAGTTTTTGAACAATGGATAAACTTGAATAAATATTAGCCTAATTTTTCACGAAAAACATTCGGTACAAGTCTGCTATTTCCAATTCTAAAATTAAATTTTTCTATGACTCAAACCCTCAATACAATTTTTTAAAGAGAAAACTTTGTATAAAAGTACTGCATTTGAAGATTATTTAATTATTTTCAAAATTACAAACAGTAGATTTGTAGAGTTATAGAGAGTTATAGTTATAGTGAGTAAACAGTCAATAAAATAAAAATTTACGCAATATTATATTTGAAATATATTAAAAAACTAAAATTCCTATATATAGTTCTCAAGTACTAAAATTTGTTTCAAAGAACCCTTGTAAGAAAAGACTAAGTATAACATCCTTTGAATGGTCTTTCCTAACCGTTTACTAAACTGTCAAATTTTGACACTAAATTTTTTGAATAGATTCGATTTTTTCAACTTATCAGATACGAGGATAAAGCTTAAGGGGAGATCGATATTTGATGTAGTAGGGGAACTCACTTAACGCGAATCAGAGTCCCAGCCTTTCGCGATAAGCGAGGGATTTTGTACTTGAAACTTTCAGACACTCAAAGCACAATTCCATTAGAAAAGTTTCGGACATTTAGCTTGCCAAATTCCCTAAATGCACCGGATTGTGCAAAAAATCAATGCATGGATAAAAATTAAATCCAAGTTTTACCTGCAAATCGAATGAGTAAGTGATTCAAATTCGATGATGAAATTAACTGAAAGAGTTAATGATCATTTGTAATAAAAATAAGTAGCATGTATTACTGGCGCCAAAGGGATCGTGCCATCTAGGAATTGGGATGATAAAATAAATAATATTGTAAAACTGTTAATAGAAATATGCTGCATTTATGAAATTCTATACGTATACGCTATACAGGTCAGACTTTTTAAACTTGAGTTCACTTATTATTCAGGCAGAAGTTTCACGAATACCATTCAGCAAGAAGTATGAACCATCATCATTTTCTTCCCTTTTGCGAATGAAAGGCTGTATATAAGGTTGAAACAACGACGCTGGTTCTATAGCGAGTAAAAGACTGAAAGAGCTTTGTCATAGGAATAAAAGTTATTTCTATAAGTAAAAAACATATACGACATTATTTCCGGCATATCGTGTCAACGAACGTTTCCTTTCTTGTGCCGAACCTACTTCTTGCTTTCAAATTCAACGCCGCTAAAGAAACTCTCGCATTCTCCTAGTTTTCAGATTTATTAGAACAACAAAAAATTGAAATACAAGCAGGTCAGCGGTTCAGCGATTCAGCAATATATGAATTTCCAAGAAGCAAGTCTCGAGCGAGATTGTAGAGTCTCCATAAGGAATGTACGTAAAGAATCCTCATCTTCCCATACCGGACATAAAAATTCCCATGTATAGCCGTATGTTGCGCAGTATGTATATTAGGTCTCGCATGAAGCCACTTTTTCACCACGGTTAATGTCGAATACCGAGGAGAGAAATATGACTTTCCGATGCTCGCTGAAAGAAAGAGAATATTTTCTCAATAAGTTGGTTCTTCTGTCTAAGATAACAGTGAAAATTAAAGATTTTAAATAATATTCATAAAAATTATATTTTGTTCTCATTTAAATTATATTTTATTGGAATCTATTGACTTCCTCTTTCTAGTTCCGTATTTGTGCATACCTTTTAACTGTAGTAATTTTCGTTGTTTAAAGTCGTTCCTAATGTAAATAAATAAAAATTGTTCAACGGTTTAGCTCAAAGAAGTTTGATCAGATTTGTCGTCGCAGTAATTTTTGCTACTGCAATAATCTTTAATGCGTTTTGTAGAATTACAATTTTCTTCATAAATTACCTTCTTTTTGTTTCCGGAATGCTTCTGGTCACTATTACTAGATTTTTGCAGACCGATGCCCAACGAGCCAGCAAAAATTGTCCATCTCGTCCAACGAAATATGATGAGCGTAGTCCAAATTTATACGTCTCGAAATTCCACTTTCGATTTTTCGGGATCGGCCCCCCTAATTTCTTGATTTTCTTCAAATAAGAATACGGTATTAGGAGTACACTCTCATAATACATTTTTTTCTTCAAATCAGTAAACATGAACCCGCTATTTAAAATGAACACCGGGTTGTGGATAAGATAAGCTTGGGTTTCGAAAAAATGGACTAAAAAATAGTTGTTCTTCACTTTTTGTAAATTAAAGACTAGTCACCAATTAAGGTATGTTCAAGGAATAATTTTCATTTAGTAACTTTTAATTTTGACTACCCGTAAACCCCTTGTCTTCTGCCCATAAAATGCCCCATAAAATGAAAAATAGCAATTTCATACAAAATTCATGCTTAAGACTTTAAATCGTTAAAAGTTATTGTTTTTGGGACAAATGATGTAGTTGATGAGTTTCCAGAATAATATTTGTTATTTAAGATATTTGTTAATTATTTAAACAATTTTTATTTAATAAAAAAATATTCCTGTATCAATCGTGAAGTGCTATTATATTCTGGAAATACTGTCATAAATAATCAAGTTGGAAAGTAATATATATTTTTACATTCTCATCAGAAAAGGTATTAGATTTGTGTAAAATTTGACCCACGTAATTTTCGTCAAATGTCGACGTTTTGAGACCCCTTGCATCCGACAAACAGGTTTTTACTAATGTGTCTGTCTGTACAGATGCAGCCCCAGTCACAGAGCCTGGAAGTACGAACATTTGTAATTCCAGTAACATTTCCAGGTAACCAACCAGCAGGAAATTCAGATTCAAAGGTTGGGCATGATTACAAGATTTTCAAACTCGATTACTGTAAAAGATCATAAGTGCTAAAGTTTATCGCACTGAACGAACATCACTGCTTAAGTTTGGCACTTCAAAAGGGTATGCCCATGCGATGAACACTAGCCATGCAAGGGACCGGTATCTTTAGAGAAAAAGGTTCTCTAAGTACGCAACGCTGTTGCTTTTGGTGGTTCGGAACCTACCTTAAACTGTAGGTCCCCCACCCACTACCAAGTAAGTGTGTTAGGGCATGTAAAGGAATAGGGAAGAAAGTACAAGAAAAAAATAAACCCTTAGGAGACACATTAGAACCTTCAATTTCATTCCAGTAAAGAATTACTGACTTAATTTGTATCACAAACCTCTCAGGCTAGTCTAATCCGCTTTGAATTGTGTGGGAGTACCCATGCCCATATGTAGCTAACTAGGTTTGTACGCTAAATATTCAAGATACAAGGCCGCATATTAAATACATTGTTCTAGTGCGGATGTTAGGAACATGTGAAGTCGGGGTTAAATCCCCCGACCCAAAGTCTCTTAACGCTTCGCCTAGTCTTCAGGTTTCTCTATGTCACTTGCAAACTCAGCCTTCTCCATCAATTTCACATCTTTTTTCTGCTTATGAGGTTTTAGCTTATCTAAGCTTCATGAATGAGCACATACACATTTTATGTGTCGAACGCTTATATTTTTAATCAAGGAAATCAATTTAAAAAAATGAGAGTTGAACAAAACTAATAAATATTAGATAGATTTTCTTGGCGCCTTTCTAATGTTCCAGAATGAGAAAAGTGACATCTTTACAAGCCAATGTCAAAATTAGCCAAACTTATTCGAAAAAAAGGAAAATTTCGTCCGCAATGCACAAATTATATAAGCTAAAGGCGTGTGTTGTTGTTGGTATGGATTTAACTCAGTATTGAGTAATATAGTAGCATATATTTATTTATTACTTATCAGTACTTAAAGAGCAACGTTATTATTTTTAGAATTAGAAAGAAACTTACTGTCACAGAAATTCCTGTTTATTGATCGTTAATTTATTCATGTGAAAATATTTCTTCAGGGCATTGAGTTTTCTTATTGCATCAATTTTAGAAGAGCGAACTAAAGAGCGACTGTCATACTACCATTCTACCATACTGTAACATTTAAAATTGAAGCAAATATGTAATCGTAAATCCTTCGCATAATTAACGTTTGGGAATAAGATCTAGATGTATATGGTGACGAAAGTCAAACGGCGTCAAGCGGGAACATCGATTGACTCTTGTCACCATGTACATGTATATATGAGGGCTATCCCAAAAGTATCCAACCTACCCTGATCTCTCAGCGCTTGATTTATCCTTCGTCATCCGGGGGGTGGCATCCTTCAAAGTAGTCCCTATTTGATTTAACAAGACGCTCATATCAATGTTTCTACTTATTAAAGCGCTCTTGAAAGTGAGACTTCGGAATCGCCTTTACTGCATTCGTCGCATTAGTTCCAACAGTCTCTTTATCGTCGAATCGATGTCCCTTAGGTGGCATTTCCGATCGTGGAAACATCCAAAAGTCGCAGGGAGCTATATCGGGACTGTATGGAGGCTGGCCGGGCTGCGCAACACTGCTCTTCAATAAATACTGCTGCACAAGGTTTGATGCGTGCACTGGAGCATTGTCGTGATGAAGAAGCCAGTTTCAACTTATACCGAGATTAAAGCAAAATTTTTTGCAAATTCGCTGTTCTGTTCGTTCTGTCATTTTTAGCAATAAACAAATTGCGACGAACGCAAAAAAGTCGATGTAAACAAATGTACGCTGCGCGGGAAGTAAGTCGTTGTCTCGGTATTTTGGCCTACTGACGAGAAGGTTAGGAGTTGTTGGTGACGTTCGTACCCTCCAGAGGTAGCCTAAGTCTCTTTTGGCGAAGAAATGAACGTAGGTCGGATACTTTAGGGACAACTCTCGTTTTACCATAATTATAAACGCGATCCAACTTTATGGTTAAAATCCTTCAATGTAACTGATTTTTTTCGTTAAGTGGATGAAAAATCAAATGTTGAAGTTTGCATCTTTACTTAGGAACATGTTATTTTACACAAGGAAGTTCTGCATATGAATTAAAATACACATCATTCCCAGAAATTCTAAAAAAAAAAACAATAATGTTACACATATGAGTCAGCAGCTATGATATGTTAATTTTGACTCTCGTTTTTACCAATTTGTCAGTAAAAATTACTCGTGTTCGGAAACAGATATTTTGAAGGTAAGTATCATTGAATAGAGTAATATCTAAATAATTAATAAACAATTAACCAGCTTCCAGTAAAACCACGATAAATCGCACCTAGGGTGACGAATCACAATCTATTTCACAATCAGGATGTGACTGTTTAAACAAACTGTACAAGTCTAATAAATTTATTCATAATATACGTTTTCCAAATGTACACGTTTACCATCAATATGTACTGAAGCTAAGTTTTTTGTACTAGATGTAAGCCTTCCATTCATATCACTAGTATAGAAATATACTACATTATCTAGAGTTTCTTGAGGTAAAGGATTTCCTTTTTTAATTGTAGTATCAGCTAACACACCATATTCTGACTTAAGTTGTTTAGCTTTGGCAGCCACATAACGCGTTGCACTGAACTCTATAGCTACTTTTCTATTAGACCATGCTGATGAAACTATTGTGAGACTTTGAAGCCTTATATGATCTGTGTTAGTTAAGCTTGCAAATTTATCTTTTAATCTAAGAAGCATCTCTTTGAATTCAATTTCTCTCTGTAATTGTCCTGAAACATTTTTTGCGGAAAAGTTATTTGCACTGTCTTCTAGAGAAATTAAAGAATCGCCCGTGTACTCCATATGAGTTATAAAATTGTTTGATTCGTTCCAAGACATATCATTGCTCTCAGATTCATTATTGATTTTTTTACACATTTAGGACAAACCTTGCTGTTTTAAAATAACTGAGAAAAGTTTTGTAACATAAATATTGGTATTTACCTTAAAGACTTACCAAAGTGTTCTTTCACCTTGGGTCTTGTAAATGGGTTGGCGCATCTATCTGTATGAACTATCTTTGACATTGTAATGAAAAGGCGATTTGTTAGCCTAATTAAAAAGACAAAATGAATCTATATAAACAGCTTGCGAACTTCTACTGAATTATGCGCTTTCGACGAAAGGATCTGTCTTGACGTAAATTTAATTTTCGCTTAAATTTAAGGTTGAAATGATTTTCATTTGCCTCAAAAGAAATCCCCTTGCAGAAAAAGTTTTCCTTGTGCTACTAACTTTACGTAATCTTGCAGCCAAATAATTCCGTTTGTGTAAATCATATATTAACGTCGTTAAAAAACATCAAAACATAATAAATTCTACTATTTATATCAATACTTTACGCAATCAATTAATTAATTTATATTCTCGAACACTATTGCCATACCTGACATTTCTAAGCTTCATGGGTTTACCGTTGATTGCTGGAAAAATGTATACATGAAAGTTACTCAAAGTAAAACGATGTAATATAATGGTAAATTTACGAAGACAAACAGAAATAATCAAATAAGAAACTGCAAATATATAAACCGAACCTTTTCAAGGCCAAGTGCTGTAGAAGAAAATCGCGCAACCTCCTCGTACTAACATTGGGTAATGCTAATGCTGACGGCACATCAACAAATAAATCAATGCTGTATCTTTAGGATATAATGAGTAGCACAAAAATTTCATGGTATCTTGAATTCGAAATCAACGACTCCGAAAACCCTTTGATGCATACCCAACTCGTACTTTTATGACGTAAAAGAATTTTTACACTTTTCAGCGGCCACATTGTATTTGCCATCTTCGATTCGCCATCTTGGAATATTTCTAAGCTAATAGAAATTTCGCAATCAGCGTCACCGAAAACCCTTTATTGCATACCCAACTCGTACTTTTATGACATTAAATAATTTTTACACTTTTCAGCGGCCATACTGAAATTATAAGAAAAATAATAGAAAATTGGTAATCATATTCCACGAAAACCCTTTCCTGTATATCTAAATCGTACTTTTATGACAGAAAATGATTTTTACACTTTCGAGCGGCCATCTTGGATTCGACTTCCGGGAATTAAAAGAATACTAAGAGAAAATTCGTAATCAGCCAACCGGAAAACCTTTTATTGCATACCTTACTCGACCTTTTATGACACCAAATTCTACATTTTTTAGCAGCGATCTTAGATTGAACATCTTTGATTCGCCGTCCCTGAGCTTGGAAAAAATAATAGAAAATTCGTATCAGCGACCCTGATATTTCTTATATTGTATACTCAACTCGTACTTTTATGCCAAAAAATGATTTTTACACTTTTCAGGCTTTTCAGTAAAAATTAGATAAAAATAAGAGATTGAATTTAGCAGTTTTTATTGTGGCGAACATTGTTGTTCCGCAATTTTGAAAATAATAATATACCATACAGCACTAAAAAGTATAAGCTTTAAGGCCATATAAGAGTGGGTCACGTGACCAGATACCTGCCTTACACGATTTATGTTTCCTAACTTATTTCTTTAATATTTGAGATTCAAAGATGTCACTTATATTGTGTTGAAAAAGATAAAAATCCATCGCGCTGAATTACTATTTTAGGATAAAATTCGAAAATAATTATTGAAACTATTCATAACGGGAGCAAAAATTGTAAATGTTATACTTAAAAAGATTTTGGTATAGTTAAAAATAGATCTATCAGCGGTGGTTTAAAATTACAGTTAATAATGATCACTATATTTCTGCGTGATATTTTCTGTAAAATATTCGATAAAGTTCCCCAATAATTGATCATACTGTAAAATGAGAGAATGTTGTTCAATGTTCAATCTTCAATCTAAAAAGATGACGGGCCCCTTAATATCTAGTCCTGCACTATTTTTCCTTTCTTTTCCTATTTCTAGTGTCTCTCTTTGTCGTCCCGAATGTATCGCGATGGTGGATACTACGTAGGGTTCTCAGTGCAAACCTTGCATCTTGTTGAAGATGACTGTACCACCAGCGCTCGAAGCGGCTGAAACAATGGGCCCCCCGACGGCAGGGTTAAAGGGCTGGATGGGAAGCCTGTGATAGCTTTTACCCTTTCTTGGTTTTATCATAGTCGTATGTCCTAATGCAGCGTTTATAATTCATATCCATAAAAATATAATATATTCATGGGTCTTTTTGTTTCATATTTTCATACTCTCTTAAGCTACCCTGACTTAAAAAATTAGCATATTTCAGATAGTTTCAAAATTTTGTTGTTTTTGAAAATAACATTGTTTATAATGGTAAGTTTTTCGAAAATCACTCACGTAAGTGCTTCCCTGTGTCAGTTAATATCGAATATCATATGTTTTTACTGGCATTTAGTATAATTCAAACAAAAGAAAACTTGACTTTTGTATGATGATTCAGTGATATTGAGAAGCTTCCAATGTAAAATTCCATAATTTTTAAAATAACTTCTAACAAAATATCATCTTTCATTCTGAAAAGTGAAATTTTCGAAATTTGCTTCATGTAGGAAAAATGAAAAACAAAAGACCAGGCGACACAATTAGAAATACGAATTTCCTTAAAAGATCTCTGTTTTTTAAAAAATTATTAATTAAAGCAATAACCGGTGTTCCGCAGTAACACGTTACTTACGTGAATATGCAACAGCACCATTAACACCCTATAATTGTTTAGCAACTGTTATTCAATTTAATGTACGTTACAGTGCGCGACTTTATGAAATTTTGAAATGGTACTTATACTGATCTATACGTCATGACAGATTTCGTCACGACCAATTAGGATCGTTTTACGAAATTAAAAATATTGTTGATGTTTTTTCAATATTAGCCTAAAAATAAGTGCACAGGCGGTTTATTCTTTTTACAAATAAGTGGAAAAATACGCGAGTAAAAGAAATGGTTCGTTTTAGTTATCTACATAGAAATGATCATTTGAAAATTACATTTTTTCCTTTGTTCCTGCTTATTTGCAGTTTAAAGGAGACCAGAATTACTGCTTGGCGTAGCAAAATTTATTTGTATTGTTAAAACATTTCGTTCTCAATTTCAATTGACTAGCGAATATTCTGAACTAGTTTGATCAAAAGAATACCAAATTATATACAAATTTTATGATTTAGAATTAATAATAATGTAAAATAAACACAGTTTACATATTCCTAATGTAAAATGCTTTTTACAATGTCATACATTGAAATATAGTTTGAAAATTTGAAAATACTTTCAAATAAAAAAAATAAAAAACTATCTAAAGTTTGTTTAAATTAATAATTAAAACTAACTATGTGGATCACTTGGTAGCAAACTTTCAGGCAACTTTAAGCCCTGAAGAGAACATTTCTATCGATTAGTTTATTATTATGGAAAGGTCGCCTAAAATTTAAACCATTCATGAGGAACAAAAAAGCCAAATTTAAACTGAAATCGTCTAATGCTTCCTGTCCTGTATCAGTGGAAGCGGTGGCGAATTGTCAAAGGTGTCAATTTTCAAAGTTCACTAATTAAGTGGCTCACGTCAGTTTTTTGCACAAGATTTACACTATTCATGCACTAATTTTGAGCATACATTCTTTTGAGTTGCTAAAGATACAACGGGTGAAAGAAACAATGTGGAAAAGAACGGAAAATGCGCATAACTTGGTGATACTACCATTCGGATAAAATATGTCTTATTAATGTTCGAGTATACATATAAAAGAGTATGTTTTCTCTTTTGAAAATTTAAAAAAAATGACTTTCTGTAAAAAAATCGATTTTTTCTCTAAATATATTAGTTTTATCAAAAAATGATATTATAATGAAAATATGCATCGCTGGAAGTAGCCTAACTTGTGTTTGGAATTTTTACCTGTAAAATCAATATTAAGAAATTTCACCTGAATTTCCGACGATTGAAGTCACTTAGCAAAACTTTTGCAATACAAGTAAGTGTCTGACAATGCGCATGTACTATTTCATATGTCACCCCCTACATGTAAACCACGGTAGTACGACTCCTATGTATTTTTTTGACCAGATATTTGCTGCGCCAAGAGAGCCATCTTCAGTTGGACTCCAGAAAACATTCCCACCTTTCAATCCGTAATCCTGCCCGCGAAAATCGAAAACAGTTTTTCGAATTGTTTTCCTTCTCTTATAATATTATTCAATTATTTATATTAAATTTATGAAGATTTATCAATAAAAGTAAGAAAAACAAATCTTCATGAGTTTCATATGAATAATTGAATAATATATTAAAAGAAGGAAAACATTTCGAAGAACTGTTACAAATTTTCACATCTTCCACAGAAAAAGCAATGTCAGAAAACGAGAAGGTTTAATAATAATATTAATATGTAATTTAATATGTATATTTATAATATGTAATATGGGTGTAACATTCTCCTTGCAGGTCATATTGCATTCTTGCAGTCAAGTTGTTCAATTCATTTACCTACTATTCGCTACTTATCGGATAAGTCCTTTCGGAATTTATGCATTAATTTTGAATACTTACACTCAGCAAAATACAGGATCCGTTCATGCGAACAACTTCGTTAGAAGTGAAAAAAGAAATCAACTAGCCTTGTCGATTCGACGAATGAATAACTTGTAATTCAGTCACGCGAGAATATTTTTCATTGCAATTTGAGGGTCGTGCACGAGAATTTTATCTTGTGCTTGCTTTCTGGAATAACAAAAGGGTATATAAAGAAAATTTCAACAAATAATTTTTTAAAAACATAAGGCGACTTTTCTTCTCCGGGTAGTGTTATACACTTTAACAGCACGTTGTTCTAAAATGCTCTTACCGTGCTGCGTCTGACGTCAAGATAGAAGCCTGTTAATGTGGATGCACCATTGTTCGATATTCTCGATGATTAAGAGATTCAAAAAATTTTGTTTTAGTTGTTCTTTGTGATCCGGATATGTAATCCATTTAGAATCCATGCATCGCAAAGAGTAAACAGCTAGTTTTTTTCTGAAAGTCGCTTTGGAAGACTATCAATGATAGTTTTCACCTAATTACCGTCATTGCTCGAACAAATCCTCTTTCAAAATAATCTAAAGCCGACTGTCGACGTGGACCTAAGCTGCCAGATTCGCTGATCGCTGTTGACTCATTTTGTGCAGTAATGAAGGAAAAGAACACTTTTTGACAGTGCGGGCACACCTTGATCTCCTTTGCTTTTTCTCCAAGTTTCATCAGAAACTTCCCAGCGTAGCGCAACCAACTGAGGATTCCAAATTTGGAAATTCTATATTTCGCGGTGGTATCTTGCAATTCATCTTTATCCGAGTGGACGTTGTTGGTTGGCAACACTCTTCGAATTGCCGTACCTCCAGCATTTTGCAAAAATTTGCCCAGATATTGTAAACCTTTTGACCCATCGTCTTTACAATATGCACCCACTGAGTGAGGAGATGTCATATTGTTGAGTAGTAGGGTTTTGAAAAGTCCGTCGACCTGAAGTGTGATCTAAAGTGTCCTGAGTAACAAGTCCAGATTTGAAAGAATGAAAAACAGATTTTTGTAGACTGTTCCATATAATTGGTATTGCTTTCGGATTTCGAATCCAATTAGTAAGAGAAGGAGGATCAGCTACTTTATTGCCTGCACAATCAACGAAGTGCATGTCCACTGTCCTTCATAACGGCATTGCGCATTGGCGTCTCTTCATTACGCTTATCATTTGTTCCGTTCATTGAATGGAGGCTGGAGGCTTCAGCTTCCTTGGGCATTTTTAAAACTTCTTTTCTCGTATCTATTTCCTTATCTTCAAAAAAATATATTTTAATTCTATATTTCTTTATTTTAAGGGTAATGTGATACTTAACCATAAGAGCAATTTAGTTTAAGTAGTTTTTTTAACAATTTTTAATTTTTCATCAAAATAATAGTGGCGAAACGTAAAGAAAATTAACATTGACGTCTAGACAGTATTATTTTGTTGAAATATAAAAAATATTGTAAAAAAAACTTGTGTAAACTAAATTTCTCTTATGGTAAAGTATCTTAAACCCTTAATTTTATATTTTACTATTAATACACACAAAAATTTATGTAATAAAAGGGGAGTGCTAAGGACCTTACCATATTTGCACGTAGTCGAAATAAACTTTGCAATAAAGCAGCTTAATACATAGGAAACAATGATGACCTTCATTTTCTTCATTAGCTCTTCATAGACATGCGCAGCCGTGAAGCGAGGTAAGGATCTAACAATTTTATCGGTCTTGGAATCTAGTTCTTAGGCTATTTGAAAGTGAACCCACATGACCAAAGATCCATCCCCAAGATCGATATCTTTAGTTAACAAGTTGTTTCCCAATCCTTTTAAAATGAGTTCTCCTTTAAAATAAATTTTTTAAATTAATACAAGCATATTTGATGATTAGTGCGTTTTAAATATTAAAATGTTCTGTTTACTCACAAGACTCGACTTCTTGTCTTTTACATTCTTTTAGATACTCCTGCTTTAATTCTTTGAGTGCTCTAATATTCGATGATCCTTGGTCGCATATAGTCACCACCAGATGGAAGCCAGTAGAGGCTATAGCAGCCACATTTGCTCGTATACTCTCCATAAGCTGTCCGTACTTTGTCTGAGATTGAAAATAATAATAGGAAAATGGGACTTTGGTACCATTATGCAACAATATAATTATAAACACCAAAACGTTATCTGCAAATTGGCTGGTCCTATGTGTGCCAAAATCCTCAAATCCTATTATTTTATCCTTTTTAAAATTATAAGCGACGTGAGAATGCACGTGTGCCTCGTCCGAACACTCACTAACTTGCTTGTCCACAGTACCCATTGCCATATCCTTTGCCAGATCTGTTAAATGTTCTGCAATACAAGTATTTATTCCTGTGTCTATCGGTATTTAGAAAGGTAATCCCTTATAACTGTTTTCGAAGGTAGAGAAAATATATTTGCCAAATGACTGTAGGCTGTTGGTGATTTTTTATACATCGATACGGCAAGAACTTTTTCTTCATTAGTAAATCTTCTACCACGTGGATTAAGGTCTACTTCTTCGCTGCTCGCAATCGAATTTTATATCTATATTTTTAATACATTATTAACTCTACCTAATTCTTTACCGTGTACCTTTTTTTTTACTTTTAATAAAGACATTAAAAATAAATTAAAAAATATTAATTAGTGGTATATGATAGAATTTCACTTTTCATTACAACTCCAACAGCCATACCTTACACGTATAATATGTAAATGAATGTAAATTACATGGATTTCATAATTGAATATTCTATCTTCAGTGCACATTATAAACGCAGAAAAATTAAAGTGAATAAAATTAAAAATTTAGATTATTAATTCTTAATTTATGACTCTACAATATACATTTCAATAACTATTGTAAAAATAATTTTTTATTATAATTGTACCTTTTAACTGTCTTCCTATTCTGAAACAATTTGTCTCTAATTTAAGATGCAGCATCGAAAATCTTCCTTGCCCTTGGAGACAAAGTCATTCTCTTTATATGACCTCCCAATATAATACTTTTCACTTTTTTCTGGCCTGCATTCTTCTCTGTATCTACTTTCTCTTCATTAGGTAAACTTCTTATGTCATCTAAAAACCTTCTCTTGGCACTTATTTTTTGCAGAAACTTTTGTGTCCTCAATATTTCATCATTAATATGTGGTCCTATTTTTTCTCCTTCCTCTGGCGTGCTTAACATCACGGGATTGACAATCAGACCCCCATCAAAATCATCTAGATCGTCATGTCTTTCTCCTGTTTTCTTGGATGTAGGTTGCACCTGATTAGCTTTCCAAGTCGCTAGACGCAAAATTGATGATTGCAGATTCTCACCATCCGTCATCGATAAACTTTTTTGAATGTGTGGCAAATTTTGGAGAAGCATTGTATTGCAAGACTGAAGAGGGCTGATTTTGGAAGATGTCTTGAAAATGAATTTGCAGGTCCGGTTTCTCTTCGTTTATAACATCTTCACAATCGGTACAAGTAACGATGGCTTTACATTTTGATGATAGAAGTATCAAAGTTGGCACAACATTCTCCTTCAATGTCGGTCTATTTGCTTGCACTAAATAACACGAATCATTAAAGTGTAGACGACAAATCCGAATACCTTTTTTTCTAATAATATCGTAGGTCATTTCTAGCAGCTGCGGATTTCCACGTGCAGCTATCCATGAATGTCCAATAATGCTATCATGAAGCAAACGATGAAGTACTTCATTCTTTGAATTCGAAGGACAGCCGGGAACACTGCATTTAACCGTCTCAATTTTTAAAGATGATTTTTTTACTAAAAATATATAAAAAATAAAAAGATATATAAAGATTTAAAAAATATTTTAAATAATAACATTGCTGAAAATATGCACGTAGAATTATTATGTACAGTTGAATGAATACAGTGAATTTACGTGAATGTTTTCAACTGGAAGCATGTCTCAATTTATAAAAATTTTCTATACTTACGCGTAAACTTTCTTAACTTTAGTTCAACTCATGAACCACTAAACCACTATTTCAATAAAAAAATTATATTTTTTCAACTTGTCAAGCAACGTATACAAACTTTCGGGTTAAGTATTCAAACTTTACATGACGTCACAGAGCTCTTAGTCCATCGAGTCCACCTGAAGATGGCTTTGTTGGCGCAGAGAATATCTGGTAAAAAAATTCATGCGAGTCTAGCTACCGTGATGTAAACTAATTTTCAAGCTTACCCGACTTGCGTTAGTTAACTGTCAAAATTGACACATTGGCCAGGTCGTTACCGCTTAACGCTTCCACTCAGACCTACCAGGTACCGAGTTTTATGTTTCTCACCATAAGCCGAGTCTCTGAGATGAAAATTGGCCTTATTTGAATCACGCTACCATTTAGGTTGTAATATTACGGTTTATAAGAAGACATATGATTTCCAAATCCAGATGCATTCTCTATCATCATAAACATAATCGTATCAGAATGAAACCTTTTGGGAGCGTTCAATTATGATGTCACGCACCGATGAGCAGGGGGGGGGGGTTCTTGTCAAGCGTGGCAAAAAGTAACATATAGGGGGGACGAGTTATTCTGCTCGTGATGTCACGGAGGGTTTTCTTGTTTTTCATTCACAAACTAAAGAATAAAAAAGTGTTAATAATCAGGTTTATATTTTTGATCATGTTCATGTCGCAATCAATGGGTTGATAAAAAACGTGGAAATTATTGTTTTCATCGTACCACTTTGATCCAAAGTAAAATAAATTTATTCTTTCAAGAAACACTACTTAAATATTTTAAATACTATACGTATGCATACAAAATCTAAACATTTACTTTAACCTAAAAAAACTACTGGGCCCGCAAATAATAATTTTTCGTGACTTTTAATAAGGCACCTCTAAATTGCAATTTGTCTTTTTATTTATTGATATATTTATTTAACAGCTTTATTTTAAACATAAATTATTCTCAGTCAAGAAGTTCAAGACATCAACTTGGTCCATAACGCAAATGACAACCTTTTCTCACCTACCTAAAAAAACCGAAATGTACTGGACAAAAAAAGTTCCTGGATACTTTAAAAATATGGCTCAGAATTATTGTCAACATTTCACGAGACTTTCCTCTTTTATTATTTAGCACAAACTTTGCAGAGGCAGAGCGTACGTGTGATGACAGCGAACTCAATGGCTGTAAAAATTTTCCGACGTTAAAGTTGGGTGAATAGTGCGATCACGCGGCATCGGGATAAGAGGGGGGAGTAATTTTGTAAAACGTAACACACACAGGAAAAAACGAATAAATGTTGAGGAAATAAGGCAGGAAAATAATGAGTTGAACAATTTTCAATATTTTTTGTAAATAAATTATAAACGACATTCTAGTTTTAAAAAACGGCACATTTTACCTCATCAATTTCAGAATTGAAAATTCCACATGGCAAAATCGGTAAAAAATATTATATAATCTAAGTCGCCATGTTAATTTGACGTTAAAATTTTTCCCCATCCCCAAATTCGCTACAGGAGTTTCACTGTACCCGCCTGGTCTAAGCAAATAGAATCTTTTTCTTAAAAATCCATATAGTCGGGTTACAAAATGTAATTTTTTTGTAGAAAACTCAACTTTTTCAATAACAATTTTCTTGATTCTGTTCTTAGCTGAGTGGGTGCGATAAATTCGACGTGTGGATCCCGCGCTGAAACGGTTCGGATTTCTTCAACACATTTCTCAGCCGATTTAATTAAGATTATAATAGGTCCAACTCCACTCATGCACATCACTGATTGCTCTGAGCACATTTTTTGTTTAAATTAAACAAATTATTTCTACGATATAAAGTCAAACTTTATTTATACTTGTTTATTTGGTTCGAATAAATGTTTGGTTAGTTTAAATCAATCTTTTATTTGAATTAAGTAATGTTGTTGTTTACATTGAATATGATTTTTTCAATTATAGAGTCTCTCTAATTGACATTAATCTTCTTCTTTAAACTTACCCTCAAATTGCAAAATCTTGAATTATATTCAAGGTAAAGCCCCAGGGTTCAATTGCTTTAAAAACTAGACTAGAATAAATTTGGATTCATGGTGATTGTCAGTGAATCTTAAATTGATTTGTGCTAAAGAACAATTTATAGACAAAAACCGTTTATTGACTGAACTCATAAAATATAAAGAACAAATTGTTATTTTAGAAAGACTTATTCATAGCAGGTAGTTATGTTGAAATAAACTAAGCTTTTCTATTGAATCAGCTAAAAATTATACAAAAACGTTACAAAGGTATCAGATTTATTCATCCACTAACAATTAATGATTGCTGATACAAAATGAATTGTCTTGTTCGTTTTAGAGATAAAAACTTGAGTTATTCAAAGTCATGACGAGTAAGGAACTTATTTCTAAACTGTCAACAATTTTTATTGTTAACAACAATTCTTTTAAAAAAATTTTATCATCTTCGGCATTTTCCAAGAAAAAATGGCGCTTCTTTAGTGTGTTAGCAGGCTGCTATTTAGTAATGAGTCTGTGCTATTTTTCGATAACAATTAACAATTGTTTAAACAAAATAAGTTAACAAAACTATTTTTCGTCTATTTATAAATGTAAAAACTTGGTTTTTGCATCATTACCAAGTGTCAATAACTAACTTTTAAACTTTTTTTACAAAGCTCGATAAGGATCTACTATTTTTATTGTCATTCATAATTTTATATACTAATTTTTGTCCTTTCATACATTTAAAAAAAATTTCGTGTTTCCTGGTTGTTGTTTAAACGTGTCTAAAAATGCATTTAGTAATTAATTTTGTTTAATAAATAGTTATATATATCAATAATAAAAAATAGTTTTCGACCAATAGTTCAGAGCCATCAGAGTGATATAAATTGATTCAATAGCAAAAAACCTTAACATTAAATTATCATGAATTATTCATGAATTCACTCAGAAAATGATTTTTGTTTTATTAATTAATTTATTGTAAATAAATGACAAGTAACTGCCAATCCCCATGAATACATTTTCATACACTTATTTTTTTATAACAAACTCAGTACATTTTTAAACTAATTCTAAACTATTAGACAACTTTTTTACATAGTTGTTTCTTTGATTCCATGTGTTTTTTATTGAATCCAAGCATTTTTAGAAAACCGGTACTCCTATGAAAAAAAATTTTATTTTCTTTTATTAAATAAAAATATAAAATAATTTTTTTTCAAAATCAACCTTAAATTTATGCGCATTGTATTTCTGTTTCTTCTGTGCGCATGATTTTTTAAAGGTATTGTATGCAGATCAAGAAAAAACCATACAGAAAAGTTGTCAGATAATGAATAGGGATTGATCTGCAACTACCTGCCTCTTTCCAATTCTACCAACAGTATAGAACCTCGGTAAAATAATCCTGTGCCGTATACTCGGAATTTTGTTCATTTTTCCGCTAGGAGTTTCCTAACAACTAGCAGCAACAACACATCTCTACTGGACTTTATAAAAAAATGTCAACAACCCCTTAAACTAAATTCTGGATTCACCCTAAATTAATTGTGGTGGATTAACGCTTACAATTCTCCACTATCGTGTAGTTTCTAACCGCAAAAATGGGTACGATAACATTTTTTCTTCAATAGCTCTTGTGTTTCAATTATTCTTCACTCGATGAATACAACCTGCTGCGTACCCTATTTTAAACAATGTCTTTTGGACGTAAATCATTTGATGGTCCATCAATTTCTGAGAACCACAGGATTGACATATATTTTTCGAGGTAGCCTACGTTTTACAAGGTCCCGATATTGAGTTAGGTTGTTCAACCGTTGGTACAGCTCACGTATGTTCGTCTCCATTCGACATGAGCGAACATCATACGACTGAAAAGCTAGGTAATTCAGCCACGCCATTTCCTGGTCTCGAATTATCTGGGTAAACGACGATAGTCTAGCCTCGAATTCAAACGGGATCTTGAACGTTTCCTAGTAAAATTTTTTAATAACCGCTATAAATTATTTCAATAAAAATTATTTTACTTCAATAGTTATTGGATACTACAACACAATCTACGTTACTTGTATACCTATTTATGGAATTGACCAATTGGGTGCAACATAGGTAACCTTTCATTTTCAGAAGCGACTTGTTTTGCATTTGTTTTTCATCAAGTTATCTAAAAAATAATTGGAAAATAAGTAACCTCTAAGAATGCAAGAACACCATTATTCAATGAAACATATGAATTGAAATTTGAGACCTAACTTTCAAAACCTCCTGTCTATATGCTTGACCTTTGCTTACAATAATCTCCAGTAATGGCTCATTGGCCGTCGATCGTAAATTCCAATAATATGTACCACTTAATTGATATCAAGTTATACTGATGCATAATCTTTTACAGCTTTATCCGCTTCTTCTTTCCTGGGAAGAAATAGTTCTACAGGGCTGAAATTGCCGATTCATCTGAAAATCCGTGTTCGAGGAAGTTGGAAGATTCTTTTTACTCTTTGAGTAGAGAGTACTCTTTGGGATTCTTTTTCCTTATAACAAATCCTTCCTTGCAAGGTGATGTCGCGATTTAAATACCGATAAATCGGATAAGTCCAGGGATGAGACGACGACAAAGAAGTCGAACATTTTAACAGATAAACGAGCGTCGAGGTGTAAGAATACCTAATTTCAGGAATTTCGTCGGAGTTTCTCACGCCTTACTTAATTCTCCGATCAATGAATTCCTTGATAAAGTTCAGGAAAACTCCCTTAGATAACTATACACTCAAGTGAGCAGTAAAGAAGAGATCGAAAGAAATACGATATGACTAACTTCTGGGGGAAAACCATCCTGTTCAACCTCGAACACTCAACTTTTTCACATTTCAGATTGTACGTTACTTAATTATAATTTTCCATGTAGGGCTTAAGAAAAAAAATATTTTTTTAAATGATTGTTTTATTTTGTATCCACTAAAGTGCGAGCAAATTTTTTGTTTGAAAATTGTAAACCCAGTTGAAAAATACAATCTTATGATATACTGCGCGAAGATGACAGAGATTAGAATGGTATCACTATACGGGTATTTCTAGGACTACTTAAATTTCTTTATAGGTTTCATAGGAGGTTATTTAAATGATTAAATAATACAATAAATAAATTATATCTTTTAATTATTAATTTAAATTAAAAAAAAGTGTGATTAATCTTTTAATCATGACTCAGTATCGACTTTTGAACTTCGGAGCTTAGTATTGACTTAGGATTGACTGGTGTGATGAAGAATAGTGTGCTACACTTAGTCCCTGCCACCAGGAGATATTCCAAAATTGCAAAATGTAATGAACTTAGTAAATAGACAGGTTGATTCCATTTCAAATCAGACAGGTTTTATGCTTGAAGTTTGTAGAATCTCTCGGGGACGAAATATGTTATTTTTTAAAAGAAAATTAGGCGTTACGTATTTTTTTGATTTGTGAAAAAAATTTTACGGAGTTATGCGTATTTGAGTTTTTGGTCTTGTTTAAAAAAAATTCTTTAAACATATATAACTCTTGATCTAATTGACATATTTTAGATTTCTTTTCAGATTCTGGCAGAAATTATCGCCAGCTTTCGAAATCCATGTCGATTTTCTTTAAAAAAAACTACAATTGATCATATATGCGAAAAAACTGTGTTTCGCAAAGAGAGGAAATTTTTTTTCTAAACTTGGAGAAATCAAGAATATTTACCGGGAGGACGAGCCACGAACCGGAAATTTGAAAAATATTGGCCTCCCTGGTTTAATAATGGTGCGCGTTTTCCTTGCTTGGTGCTTCCGCTTGTACAGATTTTGGTTTTTCGCCTCCGAAACCTATATAAATATAATATTAATAATTAATTTGATATAATGCGTATTATTACTATTATTATACTCACTCGGTCGGGAGGGGAGTAGTAGTGTGAGGAAGGGGTTACAAAATTTTTAGATTGATCTGGGATTCTCGAGTTATTTATTTAAATAATACGTTTATTCCGCAACACTGCTCCGACCCAGGTTTCTGACCAATCTTTCTTCAATTTATAATAACATTAAGTAAATAATGATTGCTAAAATACTGCAAAGCTGTTAAAATGAAATATTATGTCGTATTTCTTATAAGAACTATGAAATGAGTCGCAATTATGTCTCTGAATAGCAAACATAAATTCTGGGTAACAAAATAGTGAAATTTGAAAGAAATTTGTTCTCGACAAATTGGTTTAATTACCCTATTTAATTTTCTTAGTTTTAATAACGTACAGACAACTTTTATAGAATCGTAAATCGAGATTATATTAAATTTTGGTCCATAACGGATTAATAACATTTTATATCTTTACATATTTTTTAATCCATAATCACAGTAACAGTGACTTTTCCGATGATATACATGAAATAAAAGAATACATCAATTAACGAATTTTTATTTCCAACAAAAAATATTTGTATTTGCAAAATATGAAAGTTTACCAAGTGATCCATTAAATAATTTTAAATCAATCGGGGAAGGACTTTTTTCAGCTAATGTGTAGTTCGCCATAAATGAACCATATGTTTTGAGAATTTTATATTGAAAAATTTTCTTCGTTCCCATGTTATTGCACTTTAATATATCTATACAGTATACATCGAATATTTCTCCACTTATCTTAGGAATCATTGATAAATTGAATTACGTCTTGTCTCCTATCATCCAGCCACCAGATCAGGACAAACTGCTTTCCTCTTGAAGTCATTTCGATGTTATCACTTTGATATTTATTATTTAGAACCAATAAAACTGTTTCTTTTACAAACTGTGGTGATGGAGGTTAGAGGAAACAACAAAGTATCCGTTACGAGGGCGTAGGCGTCAAGGAAACGATGCTACATATTTTGTGCGTTAATACTTAAGAGCGCTAAAAGAGAACATAAAAATTCAAAGAATAATATGGAGCTTTAACGGAGACATTAGTCAAGGTAAGAACATAAAGACAAGACCTTCAATGTAGGGACTGAATCTCACATAGAATCAAAATATAATAAAAATATCTTCAGGAGTAGGTACGTAGGAGCAAGTAGAAAAAGCAGCCGCAAAGTAGGGACAATACTTGTACTAGGAGCGCAAAATAGGGCCTATATTTCGTATTGGACAGCTTTCTTACCAACACGAAGGCATTTATCCAAGGCCTGGTGATCGCAAGAAAGCAGAATCTGCAAACCGGCATTTTTTCGGGATTTGGGTAAACATCTTTTGCCGGATCTGCATTTTTGATCAAAGTTTAACAATTAATTTTTATTTATTTCTTCCAGCAATTAGAAGATAATATGAAAATTATTATAGAACAATCAAAACAAAATTTTAAGAATCTTTTTAAATGAGCAGTCTGCACGAATAATGATTTGAACAGTTTTCATAAATTATCTCAGTTTGCTCTTTTTGTAGATTCGGCTTTCTTAAATATTACGACAGATTTTTGACCTTTTAACTTCCAAAACGGCTTTCATTTTTCATTTTACAACTATTGTTTACTGTTAGATTCCCTGCGAATTTTTAATCTCTATTCTAATCAAAGTAATCCATTTTAATTCATATTGACTCTCTTATACTCTTTATTAAAAAATTTCAAAAAGATTATTTTTATTACTTGAAATTATTTCATTATTAATATTGCTCTTTTAGCTCTTTCCGATGAGGCATGTAAAAGGTTTATTTCTCACCGAAAACTCGCCAATATATAAATTTCTTAATCAGTACTGATTTCTTATTCTAATTGACCAGCATAAGCCTTTTATTGGTAATTATTTTATTTATTTATTTCAAAGAAGCTGAGATATGGGATATTTGTGCATAGAAAGGTCGTTGCTCATTATCCCGTAATATTTTTTGCATGAAAATGCATTATTAGTTTACATTTTTTTAACATTCTGCGACTTTAGATTCTCCGGCTTAATTTAATCCTAAAACAGGTCACTTATTCCTTGATCTTATTTAAGTCCTGTATCAACACCGTCACCGTTTCCATCGTAATCCTTTTGTTAAGTCCAGCAGAACACTCATCTTCACATTCAGATCTTATCCTAGAGTTAAGTTCGATTGAAGTATCTGTACTTAGCGTTACGGAGCCGAGATAACATCAGCTCACTGTACGAAACCGCTACCCTCCGGCGAAAACGAGAATAGATAGCCAGTGTGGCGGAAGCCGATTTCATATGTACGTACACTGAGAGAGAGGTTGTACCGCCAGCGCCATCATGCTATGGTAGTAGATAGCTCAGAAAAAGCGTAGTGGCTGCGCAAGTTTGTACCGCCAGCGAGCGACTCGGAGAGGTTAGCCAATACCGTCTTATACGCATCAATGACCCGCTGGCTAGCCGCGCTCAAAAAAGCACAGCCAGTGTGCAATCTAAGAACGTGCTGACCATACGTGCTGTTTGTCCCCCTCCCGTTCTTTTTTAGTACGGCTACCAAGCGGTTAACGCAGTCAAGTCGCTACGTTCATGTTTAGCGTAGCAGCCACACTCGAAGCGCGCTGGCTATACAAATCCTCTCAGTGTATGATTGATATTTATACCTGCGAGACCTACACATAACTGATACTTACGCATTCTTTCCGTAGGTTCACTCCTCTAACCGCCGTACCGCTTCATTTACCGCAGAGGGGGAAACTTAAAGAACGAACAAGTACAAAAACTGTGTTTCAAGTCCGTTTTCTCGCGAACTCCATTGTCTTTTTTCTATATTTATGCTTAACGCGAAATAAATTGTAAACTTTCAGGATGACTAGAGAGAGAGAAATAGATTGCCTTCTGCTTTCCGTTCAATGGCAGCAACCGCAAATCATTACACACACACAACCACAACAAAAATATGTATTTTACCGCGAACTACTCAACATGCACATTTAACATTATCCAGTAGAACCCACACACACACACTTACATACCACATTTCCGCTCACTCGTCACACACACAATAGCTTAATTTAAAGATGTAATTTTATAGGAAGAATATATATTTTGTTATTTTTGTCACTAGAACAAAGATCTGCTTTAATTGTATTTAAAATCCCCAACCCTGGTTGACTCAAGCGTCCGGTGAGACGATATATCAAACGGGGGTAAAAATAGATCGTTACAAGGTTAATATACAAATATTAAGAATATAAATTAAATGGTTTAGACTAAACGCTTGTCACTAGAGTAGCGAAAGGTTCGACCGTTAGGGACTCAGTGTAAAAACGTGTGTAGAGTCGTAGGCAGAGTACTGCAGCTCGAAACAGATGATGTAACATAATGATAAGTTTACAAAAAAGTTTTATTTTTCATAACTGTACTTAATTTATTTTTGAAATTATGCAATTGCACGAACGGCAACTTTCCAGCGGGCACGTTCTGTAACTGTTCTAGAACAAAAAAGTAACATTTATACATAACATATGTTGTTACAGCTGTGTTCTAGAACAATTACAGAACATAAAGGTCACACGGTTCTGTAATGGCGTTTCTATGAGGATCTGTAACTGTTCTAGAATCCTGTTCTGTAACCAATATAGAACAGCGTTATAGAACTGTTATGTCACAAAAATGATACACGTATTCCAAGAAAGAACACGAAGGTCACACGTTTCTGTAACGCTGTTACTACGAGGATCTGTAACTGTTCTAGAATTCTGTTCTGTAACCAATATAGAACAGTGTAATAGAACTGTTATGTTAAGAGAATGCCAAGCGTGTTCCGAGAATGGAATATAAAGAACACTTTGTTCTGGTACGCTATTACTGATATATCATGTACAGTGATGGTACTACTGTCACTAGAATGTAATATGTGTCACAGAAAACTTACCTATAATTGTTTCATGCTCATAAGAATATTAATAAAATAAATGATAATAATTTTGAATTATAGTAGAAAATATATAAGAAAACTTTAAATACAGACAAAAAAGAAAAACTTTTAATGATTATATTTTTTAATATTAGTATATGGGAAATATGATGAATGATGAACCCAAAAATAGCGCTGTGAATTTCCCATCGTGAACTGTCCATATTTATTGTAACCATCTGCGTTTTTGATATCGTATTCAGTTACGTCCAGTCAATCGACAGACGCCTTCCCTCGGAGGGTGCATCCCATAATTTGGGACTTTCCGCGTCTAGCCATCTGCGTGGGTCCAGGCGTCCTTTTATTTTGTACACCCCTTCTCAATGTCCTTAGCTACGCCCCTGCCACTCCCTTTTGACTACCTGAAGTTAGTTCACTCGTAAACTGCCTAAGGGCAACTTCGATTTTTGTATACACTCCCGACTTGCCTTATGGCTTCATCTCTATTGCGTTTGATGATTTCCTATCAGTCTGACGATTTAGTATCTTTATAAAACCAATCGGAATAACCAATCGTACGTGCGTGTGTGACTACTGTAACCAACTTATGTCCATTCCCTTATTAATATTTCAGTTGTGAAAATATATACAAATTTGAGTAAATACTTGTGTCAAGTTCTATTACCTGGACATTATCCTTAAAGAATGAAGATTAAAATAATGATTTACCTGATGCTCATAATATTTTGGTCCTTCGAACGAGGATATATTATTGCGCGTGGAAAAGTAATTCCCCTCGCATCGTGATAATATTTTATGTTCTGACGTTTATCTGAGTGGCAGTGATTACAACCAATAAGTGACACGTGTTATCAGAGAATCCAACACAAATCAATGCAATTCTATGAACTGTGGCAACAACATTTCGCAAAGTACATTCAATCGTCTTCAGAGCTCTTGCAACATCCAGAAGGAAATCTTCATAGAAACATCTCGAAGCTATCCATGCTTGGTTTATCCTGATTCTGGCGGAGACTACCAGCAACAAACGGAAACTGGGATCCAGGCTTCTATTAGTTTCTGGACAATACAGTGTTTCTTTGTCGATATTAGTTTAAATCCTGCGGACGGAGAATTATGCTTTAGTGCGTCCATCCAGCCAGCATTTTTGGAGCAAAGCTGTACTCCAGGTGCTCCATCAATCTTTTGTGGTCCAGAGTTAATGTTCCCATCTCTACAACAAAGCTGGAGTTCGTGAGCTGTGTTCTAGTTCGACGATATTCCAACTCTTCTACGCGACGTACTATGTTCCACTCTTCCAGCATCAATCGTAGTGCCAGATCAACATCGGTGAGTTAGTTATTTGTACCACGATTTCTATTATGCAATACTTTTGACCCGTGCTTTAATTATTAGTTATGTTACCATATTGTTGACAATTGTTTGAACGATAAAAATGGAGGAAATCAAAAAATTGATAGTTAAACGTGGTGCCGTCAAACGCATACTGACAAATTTATAATCAGCATTAGATTCAGTAGCGGACGATACAAGTGTCGCTGAAATAGATCCCCAACGGAGATTAAATAAATTTGAGCAGTCTTGGGGGCTATTTCGAAGAAATACAATCGCAACTAGAAGAACTTCAATTCGATAAACCTGAAATAAGCGAGCATGGCAAATTGTTATCAGTTCAATCGAGAACAGACCCTCAACTCATTCGGTAGCTTTAGAAAATTCTTATATTAATAACATAGTTTCCAACATTAAACTGCAAGCAATAAATCTTCCAACTTTCATCGGGAATTACGAGACGTCGGTAGGTTTCTTAGACACGTTCCATTTAATCTTACACGAAAATAATAAAATGCCGGCTGTTCAAAAATTACACTATTTGAAATCATGCCTAAAGTGTGAAGCCGCGGAAATATTCGAGTCTCTTGAAACATCGTCTAAAAAGTACTCAGTCGCATGGAGTCTCTTAAGAGATTGATATGATAATCAAAGAATCATTATCGAAACTCACACTAGAGCGTTACTTCAAATTCCAGTCGTTTCAAAAGTTTTTACCATTTAGTGGTACTCAATCATGTCCAAAAGCACTTGAGAGCGCTTCGTGCTTTGAAGGAATCCGTTGATAGCTGGGATACTATGTTAATAATCCTAATTAAAGATAAACTCGATTCTGATAGTCGGGATAAGTGGGAGGATCTTGTCTCGAATTTAGGCATAAGTTCCGCTTTAAGTCCAGATGCGAATTCTACAGCTCGATCGTCCCTCTTAACTAAGAAGAAAATGTTGCAATTCTTACAGCGACGAGCACACTTTGAAGTTTCAAAACCTTCACCAGTCCCTCCTAAATACAGCAATAAAAATGATTATAGGTCAGGGTCCAATACTTATAGGAAACCGCATCAGCAACATGTATATCTTTCCTGGTGTCTAAACAAGCAGGAAATGTTCCCTTTGTCCCAATTGTTTACGGCCTGATCATCATGTCAAGGTGTCGAAATCAACCTTGTAGAAAGTGTGGTCGAAAACATAATTCACTTTTGCATATCGATAATTATCGGAATGAACAAGTGTCTCAAGCTCCAGAAACTTCCACTTTGAATCACTCATCATTGAACATGCAATCGCATACTTCATCATGTGCTCTCGTCTCGACAGCTATGGTCGAATTGTTCGATGGGCAAGGCAATTCTCATCCTTGCCGAGTTCTCTTAGATAATGATTCACAATCTAATTATATAACCGAAAGAATGGCCTCTCGTCTCAATTTAAGGAGGCAGTCGGTTGACATTGCTGTCACCGGATTAAATTTAGCTTCTAGTAATATTACTGAATCAGTAGGTGCTACTTCCAGGTCTCGATTCAATAGATTTGATAAAAATATTGATTTCCTAGTCGTCCCACATATTACAGGGACCCTTCCATCGATTCCACTTAATCCTGACTTGATTAAAATTCCGCCAAACATCAGGTTGACTGATACTGAATTCTACTAACCTGCAGATGTCAATGCTCTTTTTGGAATACAACTGTTCTATAAACTCTGATGTACAAGAGATCAATTAGAAATTCAAGGTCAGAAATCTGTGTTACAAAAGACAGGCGCCACCACTTTCAAATGGTGCCTGACGACCTTCCGATTCCTGGAGACGGAATACTCGGGATGCTATTTCTGAAACAGGGATCCATTCACCTGCAAAGAAAAATATTTGACCATCCATTGGTAACGTTTCCCTTTTCTCCTGATACTAAAGGCACCACGATAAATATAAAACCAAGAACAAAGCAACTCGTTACGCTCTCTGTAGAAAATTGAGAGATTTTCTACGGATATTTACCAAAATTAAATCTAGGACCTGATTTATACTTAGGAGCAGCATTAGTAAGGGTAAAGCAAAATAATGTTAAATTATATTGTATAAATGAAACAGCGAACGAAGTAGAACTAACGGTACCGCCGGTGACACTCGAAGAATTTCAAACGGGGACCCAAAAGACTGAAAATTCCAAGAATAAAGTTAAAAGTTTTGAAGACGATAGGATAGTACGACTAATAGATTTATTAAATATATTGCATTTAATTAAGGAAGAAAGAAAAAGCCTAGTAACAACGGTATCAAAATTTTCTGGCCAGTTTCATTTGCCAGGTGAGAGGCTAAGATGCACTAACGCTATAAAGCACAAAATCACGTTAATAGACGATATACCGACTTCGAAAAAGGGATACAGACATCCACGCGCTCATAAGGAAATAATCGAGAAAGATACTCAGGAACTATTAAAAACTAAGTCAATAATCCCTTCGGATTCTCCTTATCATTCTCCGGTTTGGGTTGTACCTACGAAATCTGATTATGAGGGGAATAAGAAGTGGAAGGTGGTCATCGATTACAGGGCGTTAAATGAAAAAACTGTGGGGGATGCGTACCCCCTACCTAACATAATAGACATTTGAGATCAGTTGGGAGGAGCGAAATATTTTTCAGTACTAGATTTGGCAAGGGGATTCTATCAAATTGAAGTAGAACCTAAAGATAGGTATAAGACCGCCTTTTCGACCCCCTTTGGCCATTACGAGTTTAATAGGATGCCTTTTGGGTTGAAGAACACCCCTGCAACCTTCCAAAGGCTAATGGACCGAGTTTTGTCGGGTTTACAGGGCAATGACCTATTCGTTTATATGGAGGACATAGTGATTTACGCTAGATCCTTGCAGGAACATAATGAAAAATTATTAAAGCTATTAAGTCGATTAAAAACAGCCAATTTATTGCTACAGCCTGAAAAATGCAATTTTTTAAATTAAGAAATGATCTATTTAGGTCATATAGCTACGCAGAATGGGGTAAAACCTGATCCTAAAAAGTTAGAAGCTGTGATAAAATTTCCACAACCAAAGAACAGAAAGAACGTTAAACAATTTCTAGGATTGGAAGGTTATTACAGGCGTTTCGTACCAGAATTCGCTTTGATAGCCAAACTACTAAATACACTTTTAAAAAAGGGAATTCCGTTCAGTTGGTCAGCGGAGGCGCAGGAGGGATTCGATAAGCTGAAGAATGTTTTGTGCTCTCAACCCTTATTACAATATCCAAATTTTAACGAACCTTTTATCGTCACGACTGATGCGTCAGACTATGCAATTAGAGCGATATTAAGTCAAGCAGTTATAGGAAAGGACCTTCCTATAGCTTACGCTTCGCGCGGTTTGAAAGGACCCCAATTAAAATATAGCGTCACGGAAAAGGAATGACTCGCCGCGATTTTTGCAGTAACGCAATTTAGACCCTATATTTACGTCAGAAAGTTTATATTGGTGACCGATCATCGTCCACTAGTCTGGCTGCACAAGCTGAACGATCCAACCCTATAGAAAAGCTGTTCTTATTTTCCCAGGATCCCGTCCCAGAGATTAATGAATTTAATAACAAGCTGACGCAAACTCAGGGAAGATGAGAACTCAGGGAAGATGAGAACGAGCGGCTAGATACAGAAAAGTGCGTAGCAGTTTTAACAAGTAATGTGCTTGGTACTCGGAGTTTGCTTAACCCACTTTTTAACGTTTGTAAAGACAAATTGTGGATGAGGGAGGATCACCTTATAAATTTTGCAACTTGTGATCACGTTTTAATTACTCCAGTTGGAAGAGATTTAATGGAACAAGAAATTCTAAAGCTGAGCGAATGAAAAACGAAAAAAGTAGAAGTTAGCCAAATAGTATCCTTAAAACATAATAAGAGACTGATTTTTAATTTGTTTGTGAAAGAGAAGTTTCATGACAAATCTATGCGGTTAACATCGAATCCGCGGTACAAACTTTGAAAGAGGCAATAGATGACTTGAAATTGAAGACCTTTAGTATTTCAAAGGCTTTGACAGGTTACCTTGGGATACGGTCGAATTAATCCTTTAAAAATTATTTTGGAAAAGGTAAGAGGTCACAAGGGCGTATTAAAAACTTACGAGCGTGTTAGAGAGCGATTTTATTGGGCAGGATTAAAAGAGCAGGTCCAACCTTTTGTAAAGACTTGCGAGTCTTGTCAAAAGAAGAAACTAGTTAGAGTAGAGACCAAACTTCCTATGTGTATAAACGATACGCCGGAAAGAGTTTTCGAAAAAGTCCAAATGGACTTAGTAGGATCTCTGCCAAAGTCCAATAATGGAAGCCAATATATGCTGACCCGGCATGACTGTCTATCGAAGTATTCGGGTGCCATACCTTTGACAGATGCTGATGCCCCCACAATCGCGGTTGCTGTTGCCGAGCATGACTGTACCGATAATGCCTGGGATTTATGGATCCTTTATGCAATGTTCTCGTTTAATACATCGGTTCATGAATCTACAGGGGTTACTCCACACGAAATTGTTTTCGGTAGGAAAGCAAATAAGCCAACGGAATTTGCTGATGAGAAGGTACCAATGACCTTCGACCAATTAGTCGATAACATCCTTAATAGGCTAATTAGTACCGAATCCATGATCCATGCGACACTTGAAGCTGCGAAAAGAAGGTGTAAAGTTCATTATGATCGCAAATTGAACGAAATTAATTTTAAAGAAGGGCAATACATATACCTGATTAACGAAAAGAGATCAAATAAAGTAGGGGACCACTACGAGGGCCCTTATAAGATCACTCGTTTAGTCAATGATTATAACATCGAGATACAAAAGAACGACATTACCAGGGTAATCGTGCATAAGAACCGAATAAAGCACGCTTTCCTCCGGTTTGATCGCTGAAAAATACTTAATTAATTAAGTTGCAAATAAAAGTTAAAAAGTAATTAATCTTAAAATTCAATTAACAAGTGAACTATGAATACTAGACTGTATATTCTGTAAATATAACATTTGAAATAAATTAAAGATACCCGTAATGAAAGCTACGATCTGTACATATACAGAGACAAGAACCTCTGTTGACTCCACGTGGTCTAGGAACGCACCTGAATGAAAAAGGAATTCCATTCTTCATTCCTTCTTCTTCTTAGGCGAGGGAGGGAGATAATGTATAAACATATATAATTGTTATTACTATTACTATGTTATTTTTATTAATATTACTATCATTACCCTATCAATGAATTATCTCAACAAAAATAATGTACGCGTTTAATTATTTGTTTATTTGTTGATTGTTGTAAAAACAACCATAACTACTTTAGAAATTTAGTGTAATCTTTAGTGTAATCTTTAAATATATAAATTCTTTCTATCAATCAAAAAAAAATTTTTTTATAAAAGGGGGTATGTATAGTAATAAAAGGAATATTTTTAACTAGAAGCGATTAACATGAACTCGCGAATAATCGAGTACTCAAGTGCAAAATCAACGTTACCTATTTTGATTTTGATTTTGAATCGCCCAACATTTCATTACAATGATGATAATCAATAATCTTTATTCGTAAGCGAACTTTTATGATTTTACTTGTAGATAAAATCGAAATAAATAATTTTAAAAGAAATTTATAGATATTTTAAACTAGAAATAAAACATCGAAAATGAGATTTTTAAATAATATAAAAGCAAAAGTCGAGATTTTTAAATAATCTAAAAACGAAAGACTTATTCTAAAATTTATAATATTCTATAAACATGAAACCATGCAATGCACCAAACTCTAGCGTGGAACAGGCGCGTCGTAAAAAAAAAACATTTCGCATAAATTCCTTAAGAGTCACACATAAAATTATTAAAATTTTACGACTTTGAGAAAGATTCAAATTTCCACGAACCCTTAAAAGATTCAGTTGAAAACATCTAAATTGTTAATATAATAATATCGAATAATTAACATTTATTTTCAGAGATAGGTTCTTGTAAATTTTTAAATTTTACGTAATTTGTAAAGAGAGGAATAAAACCCTGCAGACTTAGAGTTTTTAATTCAAAATTAAATACTGTTTAATATTTTCCAGGACTAAAAATTAGCCCAGAGTATAAACAAATTCTTTTTCAGGGAAACAAATTTGAAAGTTAATTATGAACTTAATTTAGTAACTGAGTAAATAACAACTTACCTTATAAAAAGAAAATTGTGCTTAACGTAACAACCTTAAACGAAACCATCAATCAAATCTTCGCGACAGTAAATTTAAAGTTTTCTCAGCAAAAAGAAGCCTAGCGTTGCAGAGAGCGAAGTCGTATGCACAACAAAACACAACTAAGAGCGTTGCGGTAAATGACTGCAAAGGGCATTGAAATTCTTGCAAATTTTGCCAAAGCAGTCGGCACCCTTTCTAAAGGATTTTCAACATTGCTCAAGCACTTTTATTTTAATCCTTATAAATATATATATATATATATATATATATATATATATATATATATATATATTATTTGTCATAAGGACAACCGCAGGATTACTCCGGGATC